>JAUZND010092305.1:0-14636 GCA_034780555.1 Coelogynopora nodosa | reverse complement strand
AGAGAGAGAGAGAGAGAGAGAGAGAGAGAGAGAGAGAGAGATAGAGAGAGAGCGCGAGAGCGATTTCAAATACGACCGTTCGTGTCGAGAGCTGGAAGCACATTAAAAATTAGCCGTAAAAGCTTCTCTATTTATACTTAAGGTAAGGGAGATCAATCTGTAAGTAGAAAAAACAAGCTGGGTGAACTAGACTTAGTGCGAATCCTCATTGAAATATTGTGCGATACATGGCCAAAATACATCACAATTGTAAAAATTGTCGTCATTTTTGTCCAAAAAAGGTCTGAAATACAATATTTATCATTAAATAATAAAATTACAATGTAATTATACACTATTTAAAATTGTTAGAGTTATATACTACTTACAAATATTTATAGTTAGACCAAAAGTTATAGGCTAAAATCAAAAGAGACTATAATTTAATTATAAAATAAATATATACATTTTATTTTTTTAACTCTGTTAAATTTCATCTTAATTTCAAAAAATTGACTCCGACTCATAGTTTATCTATTTAATTTAATTTTAAAATATACATAAATAATGTTTTAATAAAGTTACATATAGTCTATTTTTTCATTTTTTTAATATTTAATTTATAAATATAATTTTTAAAATTATTTTTAAACTCTGTCAATTTTCAACCGATTTAAAATATATATATAATAGCTGATAGCTATTCTGAATGTCTATCTATTAAAGCTTACCAAAAAAATTAAGTAGTTTAAACGATTTGGCTTATGTTGGTGAGTCATCATACAAGGTTTGGCGAAAAGTCAGGTGTCATGGTCTAAGGTCAAATATCACGATTAAAGGTCATGTGGTGCGTGGAATCGACGGTTCCTATACTACTATTTACCTATACCACTTATAAATATAACTTAAGTTTAGTTATCGGGTAACTGACACATCTACCATATACACAGTTTACAGTAAATAAAACACTAAACTTTTAATGTATGTAAATAGTCTAGCTATATTTGAAAAAAAATTAGAATTAATATTTTTTATAATACTATAAATGTTACTGGTGATACAAATTTTATAAATATTGAATAAACCGATCCCACGCTTTTCAAATAATGAATCAGGAAACATTTTCTACTATTATACTATATGGTTATGCACTTTAGAATACTAAATAAACTAACAACTTTTTGATAATACTGTGATTTATATGCCTGAATGTATATACAAATTAAGGTGTGCAATTTGAATATAACTTTACTTTTATAGAATATAATTTATACCAAAAAATTCAAATCCATTAATAATTTTTGTTAAATACATAATAATATAACAAAATTAAAATAACTCTAGAACGTAAAATTGAAGTATGTTTGTAAGGTATACCTGGTAAATCTTAAGAATTAATAACACTTTAAACGTGGTAAATATTTAAGATTTGCCATTTAAACAAGGTATACGTGGCAATTATCTAAGCATTACCATTTTAAGAGGTAAATTAAAAAAAATTATTAAAAAAATTAAAAGTCTAAATTTTCGTTATTAGATAAACATAATTCAAGGCATTGTTGTTGTTGATTTATTTAACATCGCTGCATACGATTTTGATAATTTAGAAATGATCAGGGATATTAATGGATAATAAATGATCACTGAAACTATACTTATTGATTTTGCCTATACTATATATTTACCGATCAAGTTGACACAGCCGATCACCCTAAAATTTGGAGCCAGTGAACAAAAGTTTATTTCGGTCATTTTAGAATTATAATTTTCTTCTACGGCAACCCGTAGGTCACGTGATCGGTCCCTGAAAATGTCTAATTTTAAAAAAGTAGTAAAATTGACATTTTTAAGAATTGGTTATTTTAATTTTTTCGAGTTGTTTATAAATTTGGTTTTTACAATATGTAAAGTAAATTATATTGTAACTATGTTTTGTTAATAAGAAAAATGTAATTATTCACTTTTTGGGTCTGGACCTCTTTCAACAACCAATGAAAATACATAATTAGAAATTTATTTTGCGATAAAAAAATGTTCTCCCAATAATTAAATAATATTTAGGCAAAATATGTATTGCTATTTTTGTAATAGATATACATACACAATTTTGGCCTTGAAAAAAATCTAGAAAACAAATGATGGCATTGTATGTTGTTCGGACCAGTATAACCAGCCGGGTATGTTAAAAAAAATTGTTTCCTGCCCTCCAACAGTTATGAGATGCATATTAAAGGGTGTTCGTTAACATACATGTTTTATATATCTAGTACGTAAAGTTTCACAGTGATTTATTCATTATAAGAAGTACTTGATCGGAACTTGAAATACCGTATCTTGCCAGATCACATGTCACATTGAAAAATAAGTTATTATAGTGCCGAATCACTTTGAAACATGCAGATATAGTTATACCGGATAAATTATTTATTGAATTATTGATTTTGTTTCAACCTAATATGCATTTGAAAGTAGAGTCATAGTGCAACAAAAGATGTTGTGTGTAGAGAAACATAGATGTAAGCACATTACACAATATAAAGTAATTTAATACATAATCATATGAAAACAAAAGTATCAGAAATATCCGTAATTTTGTACATAGCTATAAAATGATATATATAAAATAATTCTGCTAAGTTTTAGTAAGTTCGATACATCGGAGATACAATATCTATATTTTTACGTAGTCTGGACTAGTCCCGATGCGACCATGATCTGGGCAGATTATATCGTCCACCAAAATATTATTTTCTGCTAGTAAAAATCATTCCAAAACTTACAGATATTTAATGGCTCATATTTGTTTGACTAAACAATTCTTTAGTGCCAAAATATTTTTTTCTTTTTTGGATTTCTAATAGTCGGCTATTTGACGTCATTCAATGGCTTAAAAACTATTGTATGACCAGTAACAGAAACTATTGAATATTTAGGTAACAAAAATCATTTTCTGCGAATTTAAAATTATTATATTATTTATTTATATATTTTTTTATATTGATATTTTATTACATTATCATCAAAAATTAATTTAAAAAAAATAATTCTAAAAATTTTATAATATTTTTGTAAAAAATTTACAATATTTTTGTAAAAATTTTACAATATTTTGTAAAAACTTTGCATTATTTTTCAAAATATTTTCTAAATTTAACTTAATTAATTGACCAATTTAACCAGTCACAACCTATTTTTGGAAAATATTACCGGAAAAAGAGCGACAGTGCGGACCAAAAGTTTGCTCAACTAATTTGCTGATGCGTTTACACGGGAAAATTATTATTGACATTTTTTGGTTGCCTAAATAAATTGCCTGAGTAAGTGCAGTGATGTTTTTAATCAGGAAAATTACTTTTAAGTAACTATTGTATATATAGATAGCGGTAGGTTTTCTGTAACAGCATAAGTAAGATATATATACTACTTATCATATAGTGAATAGTATGTAAGTTACTACAGGGATATTTCTATAATTCTATTTAAAATGTAGTGTTTTTGGTTTCATTCTGAATACCAAATAATTATTTTTTATATATTATTTTTAAATTAATAAACAAGGATAATAAAATTGTTTTGTAAAGCAAGATATGTTTTCAAAAATATTCTATGGATGTGATAAATTCTTTTGAATATTTTCTTTTAATCGTTGAATTTAATTACAAATTGAGTAGTTAAATTTAAATATTCCTATAAATATAACATATTCCTATTTCATCTATAAGTGTACATTTTAAATATAGTAAAATATATATGATTCTTAGAAAATTTAAAATCATTTTTTAATAAAAACTTTCTGGGATAAGCCTAATAAATTTGCTCAATTAAGCCTGTAGCGAGATTTACCTAAATTATCCATTCTTGAAAATGTAAAACAAAATTATGAAAAATGTACCATCCCTTTTTGAATAGGATAGAATTTGCAAATCATTCATTTTTAATAAATTTGAAATGGATATCTGTTATAAAGAATGTTATAATGTATTTACTTCCACAACAACTAGTTTCCATTATTTGTGTAGGATTAACATATTAATAAATATATAATTTATAGAGCTAGATACTAAACAATCCCTACATAATACAAATATATTTTATAATATAGCAAAAAAGTGCTTAAAAATGCTGCCCATATTGAAATTATATCAATATACCTTCAAGTATTATTTATATTTTTCTGCTTCGCATTATTACGTTTGAATATATAATTTTCAATACGTCATTTACTGTTCATAGTGATAAATTTTATTTAATTTCTATAATTAAACGGTAAAATATATAAATGTTTTAACTATTATTTATTATTATATGTATGTTATGTAATTCATATATAAATTTAAATATTTATAATTGGAGTGTTACACAAGAGTAGAAAACCAAGTTCCAAAAACCACTTTATTGTGTCCAACTACACCAAGTAATACTGAGTAAGTACACTTAATATGCACACAACAAATTAGGTACGTCATATAACTAAAACAATACACAGGTGTATATTTATGTACATACTATAGCGTTATACATAATACGATGCAATCAACAAGTTACGTAACATACTAACATTACTCCCATATAATACATATACAACCATATCAACCATTATAAATGACATGCAAAAAGCACATTTAGCACAAAAATTTCATGAAAATAAAATCTGGCACAAAAGGACACAAACATATAACCAAATTGCGGATGAGTAGACGTTAGCCAACACTCCTAGTTTGTCAAAAGTTTCAATTCACTCACATTCCCAGTTCACCCACATTTTTTCCAGTTCACTTACACTTTTCCCAGTTCACTTACACTTTTCCCAGTTCACCATACTTTTCCCAGTTCACTTACACTTTTCCCAGTTCACCATACTTTTCCCAGTTCACCATACTTTTCCCAGTTCACCCACACTTTTCCCAGTTCACCATACTTTTCCCAGTTCACCCACACTTTTCCCAGTTCACTTACACTTTTCCCAGTTCACCATACTTTTCCCAGTTCACCATACTTTTCCCAGTTCACCATACTTTTCCCAGTTCACCATACTTTTCCTAGTTCACCCACACTTTTCCCAGTTCACTTACACTTTTCCCAGTTCACCCACACTTTTTCCAGTTCACTCACACTTATCCCGCAGTTCACCCATATTCCTAGTTCACACACACCTCCCAGTTCATCCTCTCTTGTCCGATGTACATTAATAAGTTATTTTTGGACGAAAATCCGGCTATCACTAATCAGACTGACATATTTCTAGAATCAAAGGCCAGAATTCATTCATTATTCTAGCGAAATACCTCGCAATGTCTGTAGTATGTGCATACATCATGAGAACATTGAGTTGAAGCTAAATTTTTATTATCTAAGTGCACTGAACTGACCTTTTGTGAATGGAAGAAAACTGACCAAGGAAATGGGGAAAAATGTTTAAATGAGAGTTTGAGTGAAGATGTTGTGAACGAGTTGAACTGTAAGATCTCAACTTTTTATGGCAAATGTTCATCAAAGATAAACAGTTTTTTTGTATTTGAAAAGGAACGAGAGCAAGTGTGAATCGATTTTTCGGAAAATTATAAATGCGATTTTCAAAATGAGATTAAATCGGATCATTGTAGCAAATAACTTTTGACTATTTTTTTACTGCGGTGTTTTAGAGCGGAGAGGATTTCCTATTCCGGAGAGGATTTACTATTTCCTATTCTCTTATCACTGACGAAATGGATCACGATAATTACAGAGTATTTTCTTACATGCGGACGATTTTGATTGATTTGTTGTCGAGAGGAATTCCGTTAAGATGGTGATCTTATCGTAAAATGTAGATATTATAATTAATACTGCTGTTCAACGTCACAAGACACAATAGAGCGAAACAGTAAGACGGTATTCGTGTAATTTAAGGCAAGAATTGTGGTAACAATTGATACGTTGTTAATTTATCACATATTTCAATGTTTTATTGAGTTTGAACAAGGCATTTGTTAATAATTATAGACAATCAAAAATGATTATTTCAAAGATAGATATGCAAGAATCATTATAATATATTTAATTGTAATTATACAATTTCAACATTCATCTAAGTAGGTAAACGGTAAAATCACCAGAAATTAAATCAAAGACTCACAGTACTATAAGTCTCTTTTATATTAAAACAATGTCTCTTTTATGTTCTAAACAGGAACTCAAAGTTCTACTCGTCTCACCGATGTAGAAATTGGTTCATTTGTTGTAAAAAAATTTTTTCCAAAAAAGCGTGACTATCATGTCATTGAGCGATTTGTGAGAATTGAAAGCGAAATTAACAGAAACTGGATATTTATAATTTAGTTTGGTATTTTGAAAATTAGGCAGACATTTAGTGTAAGGGAAATTAAAGAATTTTAAAAAGGAAACGATTGATAATTTTTTAGATTATTTAGATGAAGGAGTCAATGTACGCTAGGGTATGTCCTTGTCTAGATGCTAGAATGGAGTGCTTGAACATGAAATCGAGGTTATTGTTAATATTAAAAGAATGATGTATGTATCGAAGTGTGCGTCCGTTGTCCAATATTTCTTATAAATATAATTTAATGTAGAATTTGACTTTTTAGCTGTTGTAAATGTAGGCAAAACTTGAATATGTGATATGATTTAATTTCTTTATACTGTTCATAAAGTAAATTTATTCAGAGCGTACATTTTTAAAATAAAATTATATGTATATTCTATATTTCTATAATTGTAGTTATTCGTTTTATGTTTTCTTAGACTTAGTTAATTAATTGTTTTCTCATTTACAAACAAAATCAATTTACAAATGTCAAATAATGAATTTCACAATAAATGTAATCGGAAGTCCATTAACACAAGATCCAAGTTGTTAACTATATATTTCCCGAAACCATCGTCTCATTATATCAAGCTGTGAATTTGTCTGTATCATATATAGGCCGACCGTACCTCTTACGTCAATTTGAAACAATTAGTTCATTTTGTTTGCGGTCTCAGGAAATATCAATATTTCTGAATATTTTTTCCAGTTTCTTTTTAATTAATTAACAATTTTTTTGCTTACGTGATGCGCGCATACATATAAACATTTTTAAATACAAATATCAAGAGACTGTATTATAATTCTTTCAAAATTTATATTTATTTATGGTTACATAATGATATGTAAGTTAATATACTAGAAAGGTGCAGTTATCATATAGTTTTTTGTATTTGTCAAATGCTTAATTGAAATTGCTAATGGTTTTCTACATATATAAGTATTTTCTATTTTTATTTTCACATAATTATTAAAAAATCCGGTAATACAATTTGTTATTAATATTTTTGACATAGTACATATTTTCAAATTACAAATAATTATAAATAAAGTCCAACTAAAGAAAATGTATTGAAATATTGTTAACACAAACGCTTGAAATAATTTAATGTTCTTATATTGCAATTTTATGAAAATGTTCTGAAGAAAATTCTGGGGCTATACAATCTGGTTAGTAAAAATAAATTTAAAAAAAGTAAAACATTGTTGAATTTCCTAAGCGAGTTTTCTGTCTTTAAGATTTGATTAATTTATATGATTAAATATATGATTATGTACTATGCAGATTATGATTAGTTAAAAAACAAATCACCATTAGAAAACAAAAAATATTTGTTTATAACTATTAATTTTAAGCGGACTTCATTTTATAATTCTTTGCTTCGATTTGTTAAAATAATATTTATTTATGTTGCCTTTCTTTTAATGATTTTCAATAATATGAAAATGAAGCAAAATTTCCTTAAAATGAATGAGTTATTTTTTAAATTCTAAATTTCTTTAATTATACCTATACACACTTTCTTTGTGATATAATATTTTCATGTTAATATAAATGTTATACTTATGTTCTATAATCGTGAAATACTCCGAATCTGGCAATAGAAGTTCTAAATAGATTTCATAAATAATTAAAGTCACCTCATATAAGTTCAACATAACAGTCATAATATGCTGATTTAATTATGTATGGCATAGAAGTCTTTAAAGTCGCAAAAATATGGAAATCATAACTAAATAAATTCTTTTAATTAAACCTTTGGTATCCATGTGGTAACTCATCTCGTTTTACAATATTAATCACTACAAATTATAAAAGATAATTCTGAACAAATGATTGATAGAGAGTATTTCTGCGCAGCTGACAAAACGATGTATATAACATAACAAATTGATAAAGGGATCATTTCACGAAATAGTTTAAAAGATCATTTATAAAATAAATAAATTGATGAATAAGTATGTTGTTGATAAATTAATGAACAAGTAAGTCGTGAAAAAAAGCTGGACTTAATATAAAAATTTTATTGATAAATTTGTCAAATGTAATCTAGATAAACTTGTCAAATATAATCTAGATAAACTTGTCAAATGTAATCTAGATAAACATGTAGACTTGCATTCCATAATATGGAGTTGTATTATATAGATAAACTTGTAAAACTTGTAATTCAGTTGAAGTTTTGGCTATTTATTACAGATACACTTTCAATCTTGTATTCTAGAAACGGTTGTAGAATTGTATTATAAATAAACTTAAGGACTTGTATTTAAGATAAACTCTCAAACTTTTATACTTTGACAATCTTGTACTATTAACAAATTGTAGACTTATATATAAATGTACTTATTAAATAATTTAACCGACTTGTATTCGAGATAATTTTGTTTACTTTTATTTTTCTTAAACTGACAAAGTGACCTTTTCTACTGTAGCATATTTGGTGTTCCCAATGGAGTACTTTAATATTTATGTATAATAGAGCTGTTTGTCCTGTGTATTTTATTGAATTAATTGTAAAGAAAAGATTTCATCGTTTCCGTAATATGTATCTATATATATATAGCAATAAACTAAGGTATGCGTGTAATTATATTACTATAAAATCTTGAGCCAGGCTTTCTCTCCTTTTAAAAATAAGAAGTTCTTCAATTTTGTCTTGTGGTAACAATAATTTTACTTTAATTATAATTAATTTTTTTATTTCAATCTATAATAAATATATTTATTTCATTAACTTTTATATACCGAGCGGACTACACAAGCTAAAAAAGAATAACTTACATTTACGCTTTTGTCGTAAAAAACGCACCTTATATATAGTTAAGGCGTCAGATAAATTGTTATTCACAGTGATTGACAGTCGAAGATGTGTACTGACGGTTCTGTGGGTTCGCTCAACAATCATTTTCAATTCCTATTATGTAGGCTACTAATGAGGGACAAAATCATGAAACATGTTTTGCAGATTGGATGAATTTTAAAATGATCAACATATCTTATTTATGTATGTATTATAAGCAGTTATGTGTGAAAAACTCTATGCTTAAATATAATATGGAAATTACCATGTGATGTGTAAATTCCAATTATCATTAATTGTTAATTATCAGTAATTATTATCTTTAAAAACTATATCTAATTAAAATGTTGTAACCATGAGCAATGTTTATACCTTATCATTTGTAGAAATAGAAGCGGTACATCTTAGCAGGACCAATAATAATCGAGTAAAACAGTCTATATATAAGACCACATTTTCATTCTTTCTAGTGCAAATAAGATATGAATTATTTTATGTCTGAATTTTTAAAATGAACAAAACAATAGAAATTCATTCAAATGTTTCAACAACTGAATTCAGCAATTACACCGTAGCTTTAGACATTTTAATATTTAGGGCAGTTTGTTATAATATCATTGCAGCTCTTGGTATTTTCAGTAATGTGGTCATTGTCATCTGTCTGTCAGCCATCAAAGTGAAGAAAGTCGATATCTACCTCCTGATAAATTTATCCTTTTCTGATCTCCTTCTGAGCTGCGGTCTGCTCATGAAAAGTGTTCGATTATGGGTGTTTATTGTCCAAAGTCGGTACCTATTCACCAGCACCCCGTACTGTATTTTGGAATTTATGCTTAACGCATTCCCTCTTACGGCCGGAATTGGAACATTAACCACAATTTCGATCAACCGATATGCTGTTGTTCTTCACACACAGTTCCAGCGAAAGTACATCAATCATCCGGTGACAATTGCCGTGGTCATTGGTATCATTTTCTTAACCGCCTTAAATCATGCAATAGGTGGAATTATTTTCAAGTGGAATGAGTTTGGTTTTGTTCCGGAGATTGTTGTTTGTACCTTTTGGGGTCCCACCATGAAATATCAAGAAGGCATCTACTTCTTTGCTCCAATGGTAATGATGATGTTAGTTTATGGCAGGATTTACCTGTTTTATTATCAACAGTCCCGAAGAGTTGAAAACATTCTCAATGCAGGGCAGGAGAACGCTGGTGGTGGCGCGGATGAAAGAAAGGCGCAAAATGTGAGATTGCTTATGACAATGGTTATTATCCTAGGGATGTACATTCTCTGCTTTTTCCCATACGTTCTTTTCGTCATTATACTTTCGAAAAAGGAATGGTTCGCCACAATTCCGTCGATAATCATGTCATTAACTGCGACAGTTGATCCAATTGTGTATTTTTTTATGAATCGGGACATGCAGAAGAGAGTTCGCCAGCTTTTTACAATTTCAACATGAACAAGTAATTCGGAACATGTAGCTATGGGAAAGGTTGTACATGCCAATCACACTTAAATACTAATGCATATTTTAGAACTATTTATAAGTGAGGCATAATTAGAACACAATTATATTTACAATTATTTTACTTACTTATTCATCTTTCCTGATGGTGCTCATGAAAGACACTTCGTCAACTCATGCTACGTTTTAGTTTCAGTCTCTAGGGCACAATCATAACCTTTTTCAACCAAAGTACTCCTTACACATGAGTCATCTTTTAGGATTGCTGCTCCTCGCTTGTGAAACGTTGAACGTTGTCGCAATGAGGATAGCCTTCCTAAGGTCTGGAAACTTAATAACACGTTTTATTTTGGTAGTCATTCTATTCTAAACTGTGATTCTAACTTTGACGTAACTTTAACATAACTCATTTTTTCTACTCCCTTCGATTTTTCGCCTTACAGGTGATATGTATGTATGATTATAATTATTATAATATTTATTTTCATATTAGAGATTATATTTGTTGTCCATGAAACCGAGTAGTCTCCCCTTATTAAATTATATTTTTATAGATATTATAAAATAGGTTAATTATGTAAAAAAATATCTATTAACAATTAGTTAAAAAATCTAAACAATTTATGCAATATACAAATATTTTATATTATATTTCAATAAATACCTCTATTTTAATAATTTTAATAATTTTAATAATTTTAATAATTTTAATAATTTTAATAATTTTAATAATTTTAATAATTTCTATTTTATGGTATCTTTTACAAGCTCATATCAATGTTATATTTTTAATGAAATTTATTCATATATTTCTAAATTGTAACTTAGCTCGTTTCGAATTAATTAATATTAGAAAAATATTACTTTATTTTTTTAACTTACATATAGATTTAATGTTTAATATTTCTTTATATAAAACATGGCCTAATTAAAAATATAGCAATAGGCCTATAGCTGCATTAATCAGCATTCTATTGTTCCAGTTCCCTTTAGAAGCATGCCTTATATTATTTCACGAAAATACAACAAATCATTTTGAAACAAAACATTTCATAAATATTATGGTTTTGTTATATCGTTTTATATTTATACAATTAGAACACACATTTTTAATTCATAATTTAATAATATTTTATTTAAAAAATAAAAATATGGTCGTGTTTTAGTTTAAATGTATTAACTTGTGTTAAAATTGTGTTCATAGCTGATTCCACACTCTGTGTATTTAGACATTTTAACTGAAGATGAGCGTTTTAGTCTTCACAAAATATATACGTAAGTCAAAAGAAAAACCACAGTACAATTTAAAGTTTTATTACGATTAATACAAAAGACCCGCGGTAATTTTTCACACTATGATTATGCCTTATTGATGAAAGGTGAAAGCGCGGATCTTTTGAATTAATTGTAATAAAACTTTATATTTCATTGTGGTTTTTCTTTTGCTTTCCTCACAAGTGTACATTACTTGTCTTTATTTATCATATGTACGTAATATTTTAATATCTAAAACAAAATAGATTTTTGTCCAATTTATCGAAGAAATTGTATTTTAGAAATCAAGATTGATAGAATAACACTATTAATATATTTAAATGTTTGGGATGCCCAGGTCCGATTATCACGGTGGGAAGTCCTCTTACAGCAAGACAATACTTGACCTCATGTCAGTATGGCTGTCCGAGAATGGGTTGAAGCGGAGGATGCAAACTTTCCACAGCAACCTCCCTATTCATCAGATTTCAATCTCTTGGATAGTTACATGTTTGGCACTTACGATGTTTTCCGGCGTGGTTACAATTTTGTGAACTTCGAATAATTCCTCATATCTTTGACGCGGAACTAGTTTGACTGGTAGCTTGCCGAGTTTAAAGAACATTTAAAAACTCTCAATGTTGCCGAAGGGAAATACGTTGTCTAATTTCAGTGTCCATTAGTATTTAGCATAAATAGTTACACAGGTCATTTGTATGTAATTTGTTTGGTATTAGTAGTAATAAGGCATTTTCCATTTAAAATCCAGTTAACTATCTCATATTATTTTTAATTGGAAAATCTCTTTTTATTTGAAGGTCTACTTTGGTGTGTAAGCTATTCAGTAGAGTCTGTTTACACTTTTTTTAAATTAAAATGTTTGTTGCTGAAATAGATATACGTTATTTATAAAATATATATTAAAATTCCCATAATATATGTTGTTGAAATTTTGAAATAATATTGAAAATATAACTAATATAATAAACTACATTCATATGTTTTGGAATATTTGATTCATATGAGATACAATATCATCGTTTCTACGATCACTGTGGTCTGGGCTGATCTTCCAGATCACACAGTCCAATAAAAAAGCATGTTCAGATTATCAGATCGGAAATAACTTTACTTTTTTGAATTTTGAATTATTTGTCATATGACGTTATAGAAGGTCCAAAAAGACATTTGATCAATAAAACAACATATTTTGTCTAATTATATTGTTTATTTGATTTACATAAAACTATTTTCCAAATATTAAGTGAATACATCATGACATATCATCATCACAATATCGATAATAGAAATGAAATGTTCAATTAATGTTTAGTTTTTTGTAAATACGATTTTTTTAATAATATATTAAATTATATAATAATAATATTAAAATATGTTTAAGCTCAATTGACCAATGGGACGTATAATATCTTAAGGGAGAAGGTATACCACCCCCCAAACTCCAAAATCCAATACTTACATAATTTCACATGGTTGTAAAACGTTATTATGTTTCCAAATAGCATACTACTCACAGAAAAATATGTATCAGTAGTTTAAACCCAGAAATTCAGTTTATGCCTTATTAGGTCTCCTCACATGAGTTATCCTCATATAACTATAAATAGTGATAAATATCTCGAAAATATAAATACCATTTGTTTAAATTCCTATAAAAATGACATTTATAAATGGTTCAAGTTTTTAAACTGTCAAAAAATACCTGTTATCTGTCCTCGAACTAAAGTCTGCTCTCCACTGTTTATAATTTTTAATTCAAACGTGACACGGCCACACGTGGATCTTTCACAATTTCTGTTTTTTGTATTCTATAAATTATGTTATTATTGTTATATAAGTTATGTTCAAAAAATATTATATTATTGTTTGTTCTTTATTCTAACTTTGTCGCTAGGTTTTTATAGACAAAATATGGTGTATACGTCAATTGTAAATTGAATTTTAAGTATCTGGGTAGTAATTCACACTCACAATAATTATATGGACACTATTGGAATACAAATGAAGTCTCGATAAAAGGGCTAAAATATGTTTTAAAATAATAATATTTTGCTTCTTTAATCATTTAAATTTATTTTCAATCCGGGGTAAATTGTTAATAATTACTAATGACTAATAATTAAATTTAAATAAACTCGCTAAAATTCTATTAGTAAGGGATTTAATATTATAATCATAAGATTCTTTAGGATTAGGATTTTATTTGAATACAATATTATTGCTCATAACAAAAGATAAATTGATTGACATTTTTTGTCGATCGTAGAATACTATTATTTTTTTATGATTTGTCAGCATTCATTTAATTAATATAATCTACAGTCAAGTACAGCGCAAAGTCTTCCTTTACCCATTATAAAAAAGTGAAACTTCAAATGAGAGGTAAAGAACAATTATAGCCGCCTATATTATGCAGCTTTCTTATTACAAACTAAACATATTTAACCAATTATTTTGATTATAGGTGCTTATTATTATATACTATTAATAGTTGTAAAATTATTGTTAATACATTACAAATATACCTTATCTTAGTTTTTATTTGTACACATGTGAAAGAACATTTATAAAACATTATTTACACCAAACAACTACCTAAAAGATGAACCTCTATTT
The DNA here is from genome assembly GCA_034780555.1 of Coelogynopora nodosa. Classification (NCBI taxonomy): domain Eukaryota; kingdom Metazoa; phylum Platyhelminthes; order Proseriata; family Coelogynoporidae; genus Coelogynopora; species Coelogynopora nodosa. Next base: position 190 of record JAUZND010092305.1, on the reverse strand, counting down.
GTATAATGACTCTATGTCTTTATGTCTATATGACTCATAATGACTCTATGTCTTTATGTCTCTATGACTCATAATGACGCTATGTCTTTATGTCTCTATGACTCATAATGACTCTATGTCTTTATGTCTCTATGACTCATAATGACTCTATGTCTTTATGTCTCTATGACTCATAATGACTCTATGTCTT
>JAUZND010092304.1:0-14636 GCA_034780555.1 Coelogynopora nodosa | reverse complement strand
GAACCATTTGGCAGATAACGAGTGTATTGTTACAAGTCAATGAGGAAAAGATCTGCAATAGAATAAACAAATAGTGAGTATAGAATATAGAAAAGGTAGGCATGTATGATAAGATAAGATATAATCCTCTAGTATATTAATGAATTTGATACTTTAATATGACCAAATATTTTGTTGTCGTAATATATTATGTTTAAACCATCATAAATATAACGTTTTAGCTTTATTTAAAATATTTTAATGGGTAGACACAAAGGGATATATTTTGTTATATTGAATTCTGAATAAATTAAAGAAATTATCATATTAAAATAAATACATTAATATCATTACAAAAAATAAGCATTTGATAAATTTGATAGTTTTTATAGTATGGTAATATCAGTTTCTGTAATATTGTTTACATACTTTTAACGTAATATCCCTAGGTGTATACATTAATAATTATTTGTATATTAACTGCATTTGTTATGGTAGGTTTTATGAAGTTTGATTTTGTAATATAAAATTTGCATTTTTGTGGATGCTTAAATATAAAATGCAAGCATGTCACACTTATAAATTTATTGTATGTATATATTGAAGCTATACTATGTTGCAAGGAATTCTTTACATTATGGTACAAATGATTGCAGGCCAGCTTTCAAAATTTAGGGAGGCAAACGTTTTTAAAAATATAGGTGCAGGTTTAAACTGATTCTGTTTTATGTAATTATTTTTTTATTTAGTAATATTAAGCTGTTGTTTTTACTGAATAGGTTACTGTATATTTGTATACATACATTTAGGGGTTGTGGTAATAATGCAGGGCATAATAATAATAGTTTGTTTACCATGTACTGCCAATTGTCAATTATGGGTTCAGACCACTGCATTGAGTACTATACAGAGATTTTTTTATAAGTAATGAATGTGGACCTTTTTTAAAATGTCTTATGTAACAAAACTAAGTTCCTATCTCCTAATAGTAATGATTAAACTTAAAGTCTACTAATTGTAATTAAAAAATATGTATATAACTTTTGCATTGCATTCAGCATCGCATTCAGCATCACATTCCAATTGGTTGAATTTTTAATATAATTAAAATTAAATACATCAGCATCACATTTGAATTTTAATTATTATTAAATATAATAGCACCGCATTCAAATTTTAATTAATTATTATTACACATACATTTGCATTGCATTTAAATTTTAATTATTATTAAATACATCAGCATCTCATTCAGATTTTAATTATTATTACATATATTAGCATCGCATTCAAATTTTAATTTATATTAAATGGAGGAAGGAAGACCTCCAACCATTCCCAAATATCCCACAATTTAAATCCACAAATGCCATCACATTCAGTGACAATAGCTAGAACCGACCCGCCCGAGCTCAGAAAGGTAGCAGCCTTGATAACTCCCTTGACCCTTGATAACTTGGAACCCAGCTATGCTATAGCGTGGACTGATGGCTCAGCGCACGGGGGCACGACAATGGTGGAGCTGGTGTCTTCATCGAATTTTCATCCAACGAACGAGAATGCATCAGCATCGCTGCACCAGCCAACATTTTAAATAATAATTGAAATATTTATTAAAATAATATTTGAACAAGTTAATAAGCAGGCAATAAGTAAGTTTATCCATAAATAGTCTGGAACTCTTTCTGTGTTTAGCGTTCTACAGAATGGGCAAACAATGCAGGCTTCAGCACAGACTGCGCATATAGTGTGCCTACATGGTTGCAATGTCTGATATATTTATTTACTATTTTAAATAAATATTTTATGAATACAGAATTTATTTTAAAGATTTGTATTAAACTATTTTTTTAATGTGTGGATGCCAATACAATTTGAACATAATTATAATTTAAATAATATTTCTTGACTTACATTCAATTAAATTCATTAACATTATCCTAATAGTATTATTCAACTTTCTGTTATATTAGTTTATATTTCATGTTTGTCCAATTTAAAAGATAGTCATTAAATTATATATTTTTTTAATTTTTACATTTGAAAATAATTCATTCACAAAATGAAAAATGGGTACAAAACAAAGCTTTGTTTTTTTAGAAGCACTATATCCAATCGATTCTAGCAGTTGGGTTCCCAACATTGCACTTCAGGATTTGGTAAACCAAACAAAAACACATTCCTCTTATAATGAACTAAGCCGGGCTCAACTATGCCGGTTCGCTGCCTTTGTCTGGTACATTATAATATAAACAATCAAATGCCCTCTGTAAAAAATCATACTACATACATATGCAAACATACAAATTATACATATATGTTTAATTAAAATACAAACATGTTATAACATTATAAATATATTACTCTAATTTAAACAGAATAGGTTTAAATGCAGCTTTAAATGGACTAGTATAAGTTGACTAATATTAATAATAATAAGCGTATATTTCTATAACGAGCACCAGGAATGGGAAGTATATAATATATAAATATAATTAATATAAATATATTAATATATATATATATATAAGATATATAAAAATGTTATTATAAATTGTGTGCATATGACGTAATTAAAAAATGTTGTACGTTTTATTTGTTACTATTTATTAAGTAAGTAGAGTAGGGCATAAATATGGATTGTTTGGAAATATATATACAAAAGTTATACATCGTTTATCCATCAATAGTCTGGAACTCTTTCTGTGATTAGCATTCTACAGAATGGGCAAACAATGCAGGCTTCAGCACAGACTGCCCATATAGTGTGCCTACATGGTTGCAATGTTGTATTCAGATCATTTGCACAACAAATTGTGCATGCATTTGCATCGTCTCTAAAAGTCGGAGAAACACGCCGAGCTTCCTCCATCTCTGCGGTAGGTGGTGTAACCACATCTGCAATTAATTTTTTTAATTGTAAACATTTCAGTAGCTTTAGATATTTTCAATAACTGTAATAAACAAATACTGGCATATCTAAGCCTACGGTTGTAAAATATATAGCTTGCCTAAAACAATAAACCGGGATCCCAGAGGGTTTTATTCAAGATCTTTGGTGTAAAAGGTTTGATACTTTTATCAAGTAATATGATCCATGGGATTATCAAATATATAACTCTTAAGATGCATAAATTGTACATTATTTTTTATGAGCATTTTAGAGTTCTTCCATATTAAAGAACAGGAGAAATTGCTATGGTTTTCACTCAAATGTCATGAAAATGCACATTTTAAAGAAAATAAAGATGTTATTCACATATTTGAATAAATTGATGCATATCTTTTTGTTCATATAAGTGTTTTTTGACATATTTTAAAAGATTTTAAAAGATAATGATGGATAGATACATTGTGTATTATTTTTGAAATTTTTAAACATATGATGAAACTATATAAGATATAAGTTAAATATAAAAATAAACTTCACAATAAAGTATGAAATAAAATTATATTATAAGCATAAATATACTTGTTCGTGGAGTAAAGATTTCAGGAAGAAAGTCATCATCGGATGAATCTATAACTGAAAAATACATAATTTGTGTTTATATATCAAATAAACCTATTTAATGATCCTATTTTTTTCAAAGAAATTATGTTTTGATTGAACTATATAATGTACGATCCTGAATTTTTTACTCAGTGGCTAAAATACGTTTATCTAACTAAAAAATATAACAAATATTATTTCGAATATTTTTACATACCAGAAAAAATTGTGTTATTATTGAACTATTTTATACCCCCCCGGGTTTTCACACTTGCCGATAATATTTGAAGCTAAAACTTACAACATTGATAGAAAAAATAAGTTTATCGTAAAGTATATCCATATAACTTGAATAATAAAATTATTTATTAAAATAACCAGCAATTTAAAAAAAATACTCAAATAGCATTTATACTACTTATAGCTTATTTATATAAGTGTATATTTTTAAAAATATATCAACAAATATAGATCTTGTTATCTGGAATCAGATCGAAAAATAATCAAGTCAATTGGTTGCATTGAACAAAAGTTATAGCAGATATTGGTCAATATATAATAGCATATATTATGGTCATTTTCCTATACTTTTCCGAACGGGAGTTTATGACGTAATAAGGTCATAAAAATGATACCAATCGATAAATTTTTTTGAAAATAAAAATCGCTCGACAAGTCTTCTGAAGGTATCTGTATACCAAATTTCAGCTTAATCGGATGATAGGAAGTTTGGTTTTCCAGGGGGGGTAAAATAACCCCCCTCCACGTAGCAAACCTTAAAAAGTATGTCCACGTACGAAAGGTTAAAGGTTATTTAAAAAATTCATACTTATACTAGTCATCGGCGATTCTTCTCTGCGAGGTCTTCGAATACTATGAGGAATTCCTCGTGATCTTCCTCGTGGTCTTCCTCGTGGTCTTCCTCGTGGAATTGATCGTACTCTACCTCGTGAAATTCCTCGTGAGCTACCTCGTGGTCTTCCCCGAGATCTGCCCTGATAAATTCGTTCTAAGAAAAAAAATGATACTCAACAAATTTGAAAAGTGTATGAAATCTACAAACTTCAATACCATTTTTTACGTGAAAATAATAATAATAAATTACAATACGTAAGTATGAACTTGTCAAAATTGTATTTCCCTTTTAAAGAGAAAATTAACCAGATATTTGTTTTTAAGTTGCTATTGCATTTTTTTGCAATTTTTACATGTAAAACTCAATGTAAACTTATTATTTTTGGCTGTTTAGCTGTGATCTAGATGACCGACTCAGATCATTACCTAATTACAATTAATAATATTATGTAAAACGCTGCAATGAAATAATAATGTGTCGAATCATTCTATTATCATAACATATACAATGTTCATGTTGTATATGGTTATTTACATATATATATTTATGTAATGCTTCAATGAAACTATTGCCTACCAATATGTTCGCAATTCCAGCACAACCAATTGTTGTTAGTTGACCCAACGCACCCTTGGTGGACCCAAATACTGCAGCGATTACAGTCTACCCATGAGTCAACTGCACCACCGGTGTTGTGCGGATCTTCCTCACAAAGGCATAACGAACAAACTGAAATAGAATTAACAAAATGTAATATTTATACTTATAAATATAGCATCGTACAAATCAGAAGCTATTTTGTAATATTACTCTTCAAGAAATTTGGAAAAAATATTTCATGATAATTTGTTTTGAATAGATTACAGAATTTTCTTTACCTGCACTTCTAAAACATGATCTACTCCTGTCACGTTCACGAAATTCTGGAGACGCTGGTCTGTGAGACGCTGGTCTGTGAGAGGCTGGTACGGAAGCCGGAGACGCTGATCTGTGAGAGGCTGGTACGGGAGCCTGAGACGCTGATCTGTGAGAGGCTGGTACGGGAGCCGGAGACGCTGATCTGTGAGAGGCTGGTATGGGAGCCGGAGACGCTGGTCTGTGAGAGGCTGGTACGGGAGCCGGAGACGCTGATCTGTGAGAGGCTCGTACGGGAGCCGGAGACGCTGGTCTGTGAGAGGCTGGTACGGGAGCTGGAGACGCTGGTCTGTGAGAGGCTGGTACGGGAGCCGGAGACGCTGGTCTGTGAGAGGCTGGTACGAGAGCCGGAGACGCTGGTCTGTGAGAGGCTGGTACGGGAGCTGGAGACGCTGATCTGTGAGAGGCTGGTACGGGAGCTGGAGACGCTGGTCTGTGAGAGGCTGGTACGGGATCCGGAGACGCTGGTCTGTGAGAGGCTGGTACGGGAGCTGAAGACGGTTCGTAAATAAAAAGAATTGCATTTTTCAGTCTTCCTGCCATATCACCATGACATAATGATACGTCGTAGTCGTCATGGATGTGGGATGGTGTTCCTGGTATGATTGTATAATCTATAGAGAAAATAAAAGTATACACTTATTTAATAAATTCCAGAGTTTTTTTGCTGTTAAATGTGCGATTTAATAAAAGGTCAGCAAATTTCATATTATTATATTTTTCTATAATCTATTATTTTATACTTCTGATTACGCAGAAGTTGGCTAGATTAATTCTTATAAAATGAATTATAGTTGATTGCAAATTATTAAAATTAATTTATAGTAGCTTTATTGGTTTTTAAATATGTAACAAAATTATGCATGTTAAATATAACCGTACGTTATTATTTCGCTAAGTCGAAATTAAATAATTATGATTTAATTCATAGTACGTATCTGATGACTATGTCACTTAGCACATACACACAATTTTGAGTAAGGATGGACACCCGATTTATAAAACCGTTTCTTGTAAACGTAACATACTAACAAACAAAAACTGGAACAAAAAAAACACAAATATACTTACAGTGATCACATGCATGCACCTAATTGTTAAAAAATACATTGTATACTATTAGAAATGTGTAAACAGTAATAAAAGTTAATGTGAGACAACTTTATAGCATATTTTGCTTATAATTCAGAAAGAAATATGGAATAATTAGGAAATGTATAACTATTATTAGTCTTTTGATCTCAAACTATACATTCTGATTACAGGGTCCCATCTTAAATGCAAAACCTAATTCCCGAGTTTTTAAATTAAAAAAATTACTTCGTTAATTTTACACCGCAGACAGCAAATATAATTATACATAAAACAATGCATGGGATTACAGAGTGTATACATTACAATACATGTAACTTTGATATTACAGGTCTAGTATGTAGGTTAAAGGGGTGTCTAAAAATAAGGGGTTACATGGAACGTATGCACAATATTATTGGGACTGCAGGCCCGGCAGAGCCGGTCGGTTCGGTCAGGTCTGGACCCGACCAACATTGCGGACATTAAGTTTTTCGGAAAATTTGGATTTTATCTAAAAATTGGTTTAATTTTTAAATGGTATATTTTAAAAATATAATTACCACAAATGCTGTCAGCCTGAAATGTTCACCAAACAATCTCGGTGCAAACCAATCATTGAAGCAGACACGTGTCCGAGATCGGGGTACCCACAGCATAAGAAATTGTGGTCGTGAAGCAAAAGAAATTGTGCAGGATCCTCGCAAATGTGATTGACAGTCTCCACATCTGCCAGCTGACAGATTCAATGTAATCGATGTCTCCAAATTTCCCTGCTCTCTATCAGCGAGTGTGATCACCTGTGCACAATTTCTTAATGTGCTGGTTGAACATATATTGCACGTGAGAAATAAATTACCAAAGTCAATACTGGTATGACCTTCGATTAGAGGCAGTACTCGATCTACGAGAAATTGGCAAGCGTCCTGGGATGCTCCAAAAGTCCATGACTGGAGATTACACATAGCTTCCTAAATAGATAACAAAATACACTAACATAATATATAGACAATGTTATGCCCACATTTAACTAATTGACGTACACGTATATATATATATATATAAAAAATCTTTTTTTTCGACTATAGTACCATTATTCCATAGATGTTATTGTTTCCGAAATTTATCAAATTTCTATTAAAAAAATATCAATTGTATGAATAAAACCAATTACGCATGAATATATAGAAAACTGAGCGAACGTTTGCTTTTCTACACTATTTTAGACATATTCTGTATAAATGGCAAACCATAGCTAAGATTTTTATTGAATTGATGTGATTGCAAAGAAAATCATCCACAAATGTATTATTTACTAATTAAAATTATGTATGTATAAGGTAATTTTATATTAGTATAATTTGCTTTTTTTATTACTCACAGCTGACTGATGAATTCGCTCGGCCGAGATTTGTAATCCATTCGCGAGATCACGTATCAAAGAAATAGGCTGAATTTCATTCTGGTCTAGAAAAATGAAATGCATTATATTGTCATAAAATAAAGTTCAGAAAAAAATATTATTGAACTTGTGTTTTGTTAACTAGTCAGTAACATCCTGTTTGTATACATAATGTAGAAACTTACTTTAATTAATTTACTAGTTAAACAATAACTTAACATAAGTAGATGACATAACTAATTGGTTACCTGTTATACGCATTGTACATTTTACAGGTTTCTTACAAAGAGAGCTATATCATATTTATATTCAAAATTTTGCCACCATATACAACCTATAGACATTATTAGTATGTATATAATTATCAGAGAATACAATAGATTGAATTTGCTGATAAATGTAATTGGTTGTACAATCATGTTATTGGTTATAGCTTTATAATAAATCATTGCCCTAATTATCTTGTACCAAACTAACCAATATGAGGTCAAAAAACATTATTACGCGTTCGCATTTATTTCTTGAGTATACATTAACACATAAATATATCTTTATATTAACTTTATTATTTTTTGTATTAACTTTATTTTGATTTCTTCAATACATTTATTAATATAATCCTTTAATTAACGTGTAAAATACTAACATCGTTTCATGATATTATACTTTTTTTACTTTCATAAATCAAAGAACCATTATTATAAATTGATTAATACTACAGGACGTGCATAAAAAATGCAGTAATAATATAATTGAAAAGTTAAATTTTGTTTAGATATTTACTCTCTTTTTTTAGCTTAATTATAGTCGGTAAGTACTCAAAATGCATATAGTGAACTTACTGGATGTCAAATTTCGTACAATTCTACAGTGACTAACGGCTGACAAGATAGAATTTAACCAGCAATTCTGAGCAGTATTGAATAAACCCCGAATGTTACAAATTGAATTTGTAGAAAGAGGTGTTGTACGGACACGATTACAGAACAGGTATTTATTTCCTCGAGTTTTTCTTTGTGGGCCGCGTTTCCAAGTCTCCTGAGAACCCGCAAAACTGTTTTTCTTGTTCTTCTTTTTCGAGACATTCTTGTGGTGTATTCGGTTTAGTCGCGATCTCGTTCGTATTCGTTGTTTCTCAATAAAGTTCAGAAGATTTACTCGAACACCTTTGGTACCTCTGCCGAAATGACAGTCTTTAACCCACCTGAAAAGAATCAGAAATTAAATGTTTCATAAATAGAACGCGAATTAATTAAATGTGTCATAAAACAAGATACTATATGTAAACAAATAATAATCGAATACGTAAATTTAGTTTTTAGGTTGTTATGAAATTATGAAATTATTATTATGAAAGTTTAAATTAACGTACCAATCAAGTAAAACATTCTCATTTTTAAATTTAACAAATTAAAAAGTTATTTAACATAATTTTAAAAAAATAAAACATTTTTTGACAATAAATTTAACAAGATCTTATGACATGTGTGAAATGTTTATGTATGTACATATACAAAATGTTACTAATTTTAATACATTGAAATTAATCTTTTGCTTTATATACGTTAATAACTTTTATAAAAAAATCACAACATACCGAAACCAACTTTCAACTTTGGCGTTGCTTTGGTGACCATATCCTTTCGTTGCTAAAATAGCCACACCCCAAATTCCGTACAAATGAAGCCACTTCTTCTCGGCCGTTGCAATAAGCTGTGGCGCATGGAATTGGTTTTCATTTTGGGAGACTTCACATTGGGTTTCTGCTCTCATTCTAAACTGCCTGAAATAGGCAGTGAATGGCGACATTGAATGGAGACTCTCAGCCTGTTGGTTGTCATTTTCTTCTTCATCATTGCCGACTTCTTGGTATAATAATGAAGACATTGAAGCTAATCGTCCTAAAGCTGCCTCCACATCTGTTGACAAATGTGACGATAAGAAAATAGTGCACATATCCTGCCAAATTTGACCGGCTAATGGCAAATTAGGTGCTAACAACAATGATACCATTGAATTTATAAAGCGTTCCTTTATAGTCTGAGAAACAGATGAACAACTACGTGACACTGTAGATATAAAATGATTTGTGCACACAGTTATTATAGGATGATCTAAAGGTGTTTGATTGCGTAGGCTGTTAAAAACAGATTCCAGGTAATTTTGAAAGTACATGCCTGCAAATATGAGGCAGTTTGAGTGCAGCAAAACCCAAGATAGGTCACTAACTACGACTTCTGGAACTGGGCTAGAAAGAAGATTTCTTGATAGCCTGAGAATTCCAGCTCTGACAGAACATAGCCAGTACTGCACCTCTTCTACTCTAGTCCTTTCAGTCAGGAAATCACTGATGGAGCAGCCAACAAGATCTTCTGAAGCTGATCCTACAGCACTAAACAGAAATAGCTTCTTGCCTTCGGTTGTCCGTCTGATAATGCCACCTGTAGCATCAATGTGCAAAACCTTGCAGTGCGTGCCTAACCGCAGCTGAGCCGCTGAATGCAAAATGAGTTGCTGGGGCTCCATGTTGAAAACCTTTAAAAATAAAATATAATTTATCATAAACCTTATTTGGACAATTTGTGTAACAAACAACTTTATATATGTGAAGAAGGATAACATAACTATATATACTGAATATTTGTGTTGATTAACAGATAGTTTAAAAGGTGACATATATTTTAAATTTTCCTAAATCATCAAAACTTGTAATCATCAATAGTCTTTCAATTTGAATTATTCAACAACTTTGTGATGACATAATTTCCTCGTTTTTTACGAAATGTAGTATAAAAAAAGGCTTTAAATAACAAACAATAATAATACGTACACGCATACAAGTTTATCATACAACAATAACATGTAGAAAATAGAAAATATTTTATAAATATTATATAATATAAATTATAAATATATGTAGTATAGGGTAAATTTGGCGAATTCCTAACACCTGGTAATTTGTATTTTACAAAATGTATTAAATAAATGTAAATCATACTATTATATGTAATAGTAAAATACAGTCAATGTTATAAAACAGTAATTTAATTAATTCATGTTATATCTTATTATTCTAACTAAGTATCCAAGTAACCATGTAAGTATTTCTCAGCAGAATCTCTTTAACACATTTTAATAACTTGGATTATATTCAAGACCCTTTAATATATATCATTTTAGTATAATAATATCGCTTATAAAAAAGTTGACTTATCTGACTAGTGAAGTAAGTAAGCAAAAAATTAAGCTAACATGCCTGCAAACATGATTAAATAAAATGTGTATTTTATAGCTTTAACTAATTAAATGTATTTCATACACTAACCTGTATATAGCCTGGAACAGGCGAAGTCGGCTCTATCTCTCCGCTATATGTTCTTCTTAATAGGCTAATCATCTCCGGCTGATTTACACTTGATGAAGCTGCAGCTTTCCGACAGCTATTAATTGTGGGAGCATCATCTCCAAACTGTTCTAAAACTGTCTCGTAAGTTTGGGTTGCACCCTGGCCTTGAGACAATGATGCATGAACTGCTTCCCTTGCTTCTCTTGATGACTGCCTCTGCCTCATTAAATCATCATTGTGAAGCAAGACACCGGTAACATTAACCACTGCATTGGTCTCTTCATCTATAGGCCATTCGGAGATATGACCGTTATAGACTCGTGTACACCCATTCTGCGCACACGTTAATCTTATCCTGCAAAAAACAAGTGTAATAGATTGATTAAAAGTGACATTTATATATAATAGAAAAATGTAAACTTAAAAAAATATGCCGTTAATTATTCGGATAGTGTCCGCAACTTAGGTATTTTATGTGACTAAAGTAGTATGTTCGACTACATTATCCAGCTACCCCCTCTCCCCCTTAGAAAGTAGTATATACATAATATACATTTTTCTATATTTATTTTATAATTTCTATTTTTAGATAATATGACTACCTCCCTCTTAGGAAACAAGTAATGATTGAGTGATTTAAACAAAAAGTATACATTGAATAATATGATTGAAGAGGTGCTACATGATTAAATCGAGTGTGCTGAGTTAATTTTATGGTTAATAATGTGTAGGATGACGGCAGCTGGTGTTTCTGGACGTCTACGCCATTGATTTATGGACCTGATCTACAAAATATACTTGAAACACTACAACTAATCACTATGGTATGCGAAGCTGTGGACAGACCGACATTTTCTGCCGAACATTGTCCTATAGACAATCTTTGCTTCCAGCCGCTATATCCTTCTTATGTAATAACAAGCTTCAAGACCTACATGTGTTGAGGGAGGTTACTATATTTAACATAATACTTTGTCATCCTAAATATATATTGCCTGTCATTTTGTTTCTCTGGTATATTTATTTAGTCTGTCTTCTTTTAAAAATATAAAACATTAACTCTTGTTAATTAACATATATATATCTATGCATTTTCTATAAAATGTACCTACCCTCGTAATACTACATGTACTTTGTTATTATATGTATTAGCTGCGGCTAAAAGGCTTAAAATTAAGCTGTAGGACTAAATGCGATATAATATAACTTCAGTGTTGAAATCTCTACATTGGTTGACAATAACTACTCTTATTAAATTTAAAATTCTGTTACTGGCTTTCAAATGTTTAGAATATCGATAACCAGATTATCTCAATTAACTTCTTAAAAATTCAATTCTTTCAAGATCTCACAACCTAATCATTCCTACAAATAAAACGAGGTATGGTGATAAAAAATCAAACAACTGTATTTTTGTTTAAAACTAAACTGAAAACGTACCTTTTTAAATCTTCTTATAGTGATGTATAACTATTTTTAACCATTTCATTACTTTTTATAAACTTTAATTTGTTTTTCGGTTTAATATAATATGTAGTATACCGTTTATTTGAATTAAAATCTGAAAAATACTACACTACTATAAATATAGTATTTAGTATTTTTTTTATCTAATGTGTACATAATGAGCTTAATTTATAATTTAAAAAAAATCCAGTTTTCACTAATTTTATAATATTTATGTACCAAAACATAAAATAATTTTATGTATGTAATCAATTCTGTAGGCCTATTGGTCAAGTTTTTAATCTGCGCTTAGAGTTTCTAGTAAATTAAGCGCATTGTAAAATTTACAATTGTTATTATGTGTAGCCTATATTCATGCAAATTGTAGTCTTCAAAATACCTGAACAAATTCCCCAATCGTTTCCTCGAATGTGGCGTCTTATACTTCTTGAATGACAATTTCAGATTGCATGAAATGCCTGCGTTTACTAGTAGTCTCATAAACGTTGGAACAACTGTTCCTCCATCTTGCAAAGCAGGAGCCAAGTTTGGCGGAAGAGGTATCAATAATTGATCTTGCTATAAAAAAACATATTAAAAAAATTACGAAGACAAATTTAAAAAAAAGTCTTTTCAACTATTTAAGGAATTATTATTAGATCCTAGATTATAGGTAAGATCCTAGATTATCAAGCAATGCTTTTTTTATAATAATAAAAACATTTTTGAAAAATTGGAAATATTTTTTAATGAGAAAATTGAAAAAAAAATTGAGCAGGGGGCATTTACCATCTGAAATTTTACTGCTATAAAAAGAAGTTTTGAAATTTTAAAAAAAATATTCAGAGCAGAAAATAAATAGAAAACAGACCTGCTACCTCACTGCAGGTTGTTGCGGGTTGTAAATCCAACTATGGTGGTATACAGAATAATTAATGAATAGCATTTATGGACTAAAACATAATAAGTCTAACATCCTCAAATTATATATCAATAGATAGACAATTTAATTTTACATATTTAGAAGGAAAAAAAAGAAAGGAGGTATAATATTTGATTTTAGGGTTAAAATAGTGAATTTTTACGTTAGTACCTGGTTTTAAAAATAGCATTTATTGACACAAATATAATAGTAACATCCTCAAATTATATATCAATAGATGGATAATTAAATTATTAATCTATAAAAATATTAAAAAGCTAAAATATAACTGGTCTCATTTTAGTCTTTTCGAGACGTCGCAAAAGTGACCAGAATAGACGTCTCAGGTCTCAAATGGGTCATTTTGAGACGTCTTTAAAATGCCCAGAATACACGTCTCATTCGTGTACATTTTAGACTTATTTGCAAATATGTAAATATATCCTATATATAATGAGAAATTTAATCCTGAATTCGTTAAGTAAATTTATTTTTGAAAGCAATATAATACACAAGTCCAATATGTGTTACATAATATATACATATAGGCCTACTTTCGTATAATTCACAACATTTACTATTTAACATATATAGCATCAAATTACTCGACCACTGTGACTATAGCCATATATTAATAATTCAATGTAAAAATATTATTGCAATCTAAAAATATTAGTGAAACCAGTTTCATTTAAATAGAATTAAGTAAGTTGATTTTCTATTTTTTTATACTGCAGGATTGAAAATTGTATTTATACTTATCGCAAATAGTATATTTAAGTAGTATGAAACAATTAAAATATATTTACTAAATAGAAATTTATTTCAAAAGGAGTCATCAAATTTCTTTATATTTGATTGTTAAATAATTATTCCAGAATATTCTGATAAACAAACATTTTTATTCATTAATTGGACGATCTTTTTATTTATATGCAAACCGGAAGTATACAGTATTTATTGCCCTAATTTTAATATATATTATGCAGTTGAATGTGCGAAAACAGTTTTTGAGATCATACTCCAGTCTATTTGTATAGTATGCATCGCCACGACGTTAACTTATATTGACTGCTGGTACTGTGTCGTAATATCCTCGATCAAATTAGATGCTTAACACAAATTTAGTTCCATTCCTTTCTCTTGTTTCAGAAATATGGTTTGGGATTTGGGTTAGTATATATGATAAAGATGAGTTAACATATG
>JAUZND010092303.1:0-14638 GCA_034780555.1 Coelogynopora nodosa | reverse complement strand
TCTCTGTGTACTCAAATATAGTATGGACACCTCTCTGTGTACTCAAATATAGTATGGACACCTCTCTGTGTACTCAACTATAGTATGGACACCTCTCTGTGTACTCAAATATAGTATGGACACCTCTCTGTGTACTCAAATATAGTATGGACACCTCTCTGTGTACTCAAATAATCATCAATATTAAGGCAAACGTGCAAGTTTTTAATTTAGACGTTTTAACCAATGAAGCTTTTTAAAACTGAATCAACAAGTAAAGTTGGCTCGAGGCATATTTAAAATGCGCTTATAGTATCGTATGGACACATTCGTCCGATAATAATCAACTTATTTAAAATAATCTGTTACCATCTGTCAGGAGATGATTAAAATAAATTGTTACTATATATTATCATCGAATGTATCTTATTTTCCAGAAGAATAACAACGGCTGACTTCGTATAATACAAAACATTCGCATAAACCGAATTTTCTTCTTATTAAGCATAAACTGAATGTCCAAGCGGATGAGCATAACACTAGTCTAAATCAACTTATACCTAGCATAAAAGAGAACACTTGGCGATTACATTATATATATATATATACTGAGGAAGCATTGAGCCACGGAGAGAGAGCGAGATAACTCCATATAATACGGCGGTAAATAGACACAAGACTGACCGGCCGTGCTGTAGAGTCTAGCTCTATATATATACCTACATAATTATATCACATCATACAAGTGATTATTTGACTGGCTGCTGTGGAATATATAGAGCTACAAGAGCATAGCAAGTAACTGACGAGAATATGTGAAAATGTTAATATCACAGACTGTTCAGCTTAGCTAGAGATTTTAATCGGCTTTATCATTTTTATAACGCTATAAATATAGGGAATGGATACCACAAAAACAAAAAACGGAAAATTTCAACGTTTTCCTAATAGTTAAATATATATATATACATTATATCCCAGTCTCACCTATTTTAAGTTTATTAACTCAAAATATTGTGGGAGAATAGTAAATGATTATTTTCGAATATATACTATAGAACATTGCATTTAGTGAAAAGAAAAAATAATAAATTAGCGAAATTAAATGTTTTCTCTAAGTCAGACACAGTCACTATGAATCTAAATATACTAGTTGAATGAAAATACAGGAATTAGTTATACATATTAATTATTACATATTAAGTATAGAACAAATAAAATATTATTTTTAATCAATAAATCAATAACTGAATCAATAAATTATGATGAAATATTTTCCAAAGCCTACTACAGCGAGAAAGTTCAATGATCAGGATGTTGTGCTGACTTCATCCACTTACAATGTCATATCTATTTCTATTTGGCACAGTAAGTATATAGTAAACTACATAGTTTATTTAAATATATTATATACCTATAATGTATTGAATCTGTGGCAAAATATATAGTGAAGCAGAGCAGAAATGAAACATCACTTTCGATTATTTATCGAACATCCAAATTAAAAAGATTCAGTCCAGTCGAAACCTATTATAGGATAACATTGAAATACAAAAAAATGAATTTGAGCTTTATTTTGCCTATAGCTATCGATTACTGCAATAATCAGCTGCACAGTATAAATCTGCTGAAAAAGGGGTAACGACTAAGCCATAATGTGGTATTAATATCTCTTAAAATAATAAGTGACATTGACAGAATCAACAAGTTCACACAAGCCTGCCAACCTTGCCGTATTGCAAAAGGAAATGAATATCGATTAAAAAATGACGGAAAATGCAGAAAATGTGAACGTCATTATGTAATGAATCTGATTAGGCTATGTGCTTCTTCGTATTTCAATGACATGCCTCTTGAACTTGGAGTTACATTTTATACTTTTCCCATAACATGCCAAGTGTCTTTCTCAATTCATAACTCAGTTTACATGGCACACTTTTGGAGATTACAATACAGTATTTTAACAATTTACAATATATATATATATATAGTCGGCATCATTGACTGCAATGTGGAGCAGAAATTAATGCATCATATTAATGGGTGCGCCCAAAAATATTTCACTGTATTATATATAGCGACAGACAGAAGAGGTCATAAATAATTTGGTATCCTTCTATTTGGATAGCAACCATTTCAGAGAGATATATATATATAGAGAGAGAGAGATATGGAAAAGAGAGAGGCAAGAGTTCCAATGTCTTTGGGCAAGAGTCAGTCTTCATTATAAACGTAATGACAACCAAAGCATATCTACATATAAACAACTGCAGACATTTTTGCCGGCCAGTTAATTTACGCTACATTCCGTCCTGTCCAGACAGTATTAACTAATGCAAACTGCAGCTGCAGCGGACAACTGTAGTATATATACAGTATATACAGCAGTGGACATGTACTCGTCAATCACTGGGGTTCCAGGTGCCCACTTACGAGCACGTCATGTAAACACCATTCAGGGTTAGGGATAGACTGCATCTCTGACAGTCATTGACCGCATGTGTATATAAGAGGGGTGGGGGGTGGGGGTGGGGAGTGACATTGCTGCTGCATAATGGTACAGATTAGTGTACAGGGTCTTTGGGTTTAACGTTCGTTGAGTGGAGATATATAGTCAGCTATATAATTGGACACTTGTCTAAAAATTGAGTTAAGAGATCATGAATTTCAGATTGGATTTTTGTAAAATGTGAAACATGCGGGATGGAAAACTAATATTAACTATTTTTTAAATATATAACATAAGTCATAAGGTATATAACAAAGATGACATCACACAGTACAGATGAAATAATAAGACATTCAGATTGAAATTGACAATAATGTATATAATTAAACATATAAAATTCGACGACAGTACACTCAACGAAACCAAGAGATTAAAAAGGAAATCTAGAGACTGGCCAGGCAAAAAATGTACCAAGAAAACTAGCAGCATCAAAAACCAGTATATGCGGTGCATAATTTAGGACCCTGCGGTGTGGGAGCCTCCCCCTCCCCCCCATTGTCCTCTACCTTTGAGCAGAGAGTAATGAAGGTACCTGTTCTATCTTGATTCGTGTCTTAAGGTGATCAATTATTCATGATAGAGTCTCAGAAGAGCTTCAGCCTGTTTTTCATGATGAAAATCTTATTGGTATAGTTATTATTATTAAAATGAAAAGAAAAGAAAAAAAAATATGGTAAAAAATTATTGATTAATTTAAAATATCTACTTCTCATAAATAGTGAAGCAAACATTATCTTCTACTATACCATCAAGTTATTGATTACATTGTTATGCGGGAAGTGTGAAAATTGCACATGATAAATCTATTTAAAACATGCCGTTGAGGGTCTTAAGTCCGCAGCTGATCCATAACAAAAAAAGTGTTACTCGTGGTTAATGTATATCACTTGGTCTGCTGACCTTTGGATCGCGATTCTTTCTTTTTAGTTCTTACCAATTCTCGAATTTGTAGTCTTTTCTTTGTTTAAGGGGGTTTTTATCGGATAAATTCGTTCTAGAACCTGCAAATTGTACTCTTTTATTTTCCCACCTTTTTGCAGTCGTCTTAGATATAGACACAACTTATACCATCCTATACTATACATGGTTCCTCCAATATTTATATATTTTAAATAGTTTTCGCCATAATTATAGTGATCGGTATTCTATCACTATACTATAATCCATGACATTGTTTCTCTTCTCATCAATGTTTAGAAATGCTGTTGTTCGAATCAATATATAATCTGTGCAGTTTACGGATTCATTGTCCGTCAACTGTTTTTAAGGATTACACATTTTATATATATATACATAAACTCCATTCCGGAAATGACTATACAGAGTTGCAAACTGCACTTGCTTCTAGTTGAGTGACACATACACGAGGATGTGGTGGAGCTATCTGGTTACAGCTGAACTGATCTTTAATCTATAAACCATACATGCATGCGTTAGATCATTTAAACATTATTTCTAGAATTAAATCATAATATGCTATGTGCAGTATGTACTCTCATTTAGGTTATCAAACTGAAGCAACTTCGAATCAACTTTAAAATTAGACAAGAATACGATGCCATGGTCCAGTAGTCGCTAAGTCGTTGGTTCGAACTAATTGAGTGTTCAATGACTCTTGATGGATTCGTTTGGCACGAAAATTCCCTTTATACTTTGTAACGACGTTTTCTTTTAATCAATATATTAATACATTGCTCTAGTTGATAAAAATTAATAACCATAAAACACTATTACAAAAAAGCTGAAGAAATTTCTCAAATAATTATTTAAAGAATGTAAGACGATTTCTGAAGTGTTTAGCTGAGCATTCTGCTCTCGAAAAAAGCTATCTAGATTTTCATATCGACTTTAAAATCTTGTTTGCTATTTTTGAATACAATTGATTCCTAATAATCGATTTTCACACCGTTTTAGGATAATTGTAGATTGATAGATCGATAGACTTATCTGCAGTTGCTTCGAATACTTCAAGACTGCCTACATGACGTATTGTTTTATAAAATTATATTATTATATTTTAGAAATAAAATAAGTTATACTAACAAAAACAAAAAACAAGGAATTTTTAAAACAATTTTGTGTTAATATCAACAATATTAGTCCACGACCATACAAGTTAAATTATCCAAATGATAAGAGCAAATAATCGCGTCCATTTTGAGATATAGTTAGTTTCTTTTAATTATATGTATACTTTTTATAGAAGAAATTATCAATTAATGCAATTTAGGAAATTGATTTCCAATTGTTAGAAATTTAAGCTTAATCATTTATTTTAATTATAATCGATATTTGCCAAATTAAAAAATATTGAAAATTTATTCCTCATATATTTCAATTATTTATTTAAAAGGTTGACAACACAAATTCTTTTTTCTTAATAATAATTGGGTAGTTATAAATTACACAATAATATGGCGTGTCTGAATTGTATGTTATACTTACTGTTTACAATTTTTACAAAAGACAATTTTATCAAATTAAAACATAATAAATAACTTTTTAAATTTTCTCCGAAGACAGAATAAAACGAATCAATAACTTGATAATCCACGAATATGAGTAAAACGGTAACTCGGCATTTAAAAAAGCAGACTTATTTCTGAAACATATTATAATCAGAAGTAGAATAATACCTAGAATAAGTCATAACTTTTTTTTTCAAATAAATCAATAAAAAGTATCTCAATATAAGACAAAAAACGTACTGTCGGCTATACAGCTACACTCATGATATGTTTTTTTTCATTTCTAAAATCAATACTATGTGCACTATAAATATAACATTTGTGACTGTACTATATATTATAATATCAACGACGAAGAAAAAGAAGTATTTCACGTCATGTCGGTATGCATAAACATACACAGCGCATGAGGTGTATCCAGCGAACTCGTCGCAGAAGCAACCACCAGTCCACCACTATATGTAACCGCATTCACCACGTTCCCTGGCAAGACTCCCTTCTACAGTTTTGTTAACCGATCGATAACTTACGATATACCTGTCGTATATTCTATAAAGGGTAAATTTCGAAATAGCTGCTCCAGTTTATATCTGTCGTGAAGGTAAATCGTAATGAAATATGAGCGTATGTACTCTCCTATATAATATTATAGTGTATGGCTTTTTATAGACTCTGAGCAATATGTAGAAGAGGGAAAATATTGCAGTCAACTATGATTAAGAGGTGGATGATAGAGTTGACAAAACCTGGAGATCGATGTTTGGCTTTTGACATGCTGCAAATTGTTGCGAACTTCATGATGATTCTCTTGTTGGGCGATTTCAATTGTGTAATTAAATTGTAGACTTTGTCAGTTTATTGTACAATGATAACATGTCAGTTTGTGGGGCACGAAAAATTGCCAACTTGAACCAAATTATATAAAATGAAAGATTATTTTCCGATACGAATAAAGGTTGTAGCAATCATTATCAAATAATTTCGTCAAATTGGTTTGTATATGAAGGATATTTTTATGGATTCTATCTCTGCCTCACTAGCGCGTTTAATTTTACAATAGTACAGATAAGTTTGAACAAATTATTTACTACTTTATTAACTCCATACTTAGCACCATTTTCGCAATCTGAACAACAAAAAAATACCAGATTATATAAATAAAATAACCAAATAATCTTACTAGTATGTTTACTTTACTGAGTGATATACTTACAAAACTACATTTTAAGAAAATGTCATGACATCAAAGTTTAGGGTAATATAATATATAAAAAAAGCTATAATATAAAATTACAGTTTCTATTCATCGATTCACCTATCACAAGATCAATATTATCGATCTAACTAATGACGCGGTGTATTTTAGAGTTCGTGGTTTGAAGAATATAATCAAAACAAAACAAATTTACATGGTAAAGCGAATTGAGCGTTCACAAAAGAAAAGACATCTAGGTGTACAAAAATGTACTTTGGGAAAGAAATTGCCCATCATATATTAAATAGCTGGCACTAGCCTATACAAGTTGATATTCAAAAAGTAAAATAAAGTTTTTACCATTAGTGTTTAGATTTTTAGTCGTCTTATATTCTCAGATGAAAGTTAAGTTTCAAAATGAAGTAAAGTATAAGGTACGTAGAAATTAATATTACCAACCTTTTTATACCAATATGCCTTTGTTACCAAAAGTTTTAGAAAGTTGCCATCAGTACATTATAGCAACATAATGTAGTAACTTCACTTTGCTTATGGTTTACATTAAGGACAGATAGTCGGTCTAAAACGGGGGCTTCGTATAGATGTGATGGATGTTCCCCTTCCTTGCAGGGGGGGAGGGGGAACTCTCTCTCTCTCTCTCGTGATTGAATAAATTAAAGTCCTTTTCGATATAATTACGATGTCTGAGTGACAACAAAAAATTAAACTGATTCTGGTAACTTACTGGTGCATGTATGGATACCTCCGACCAATTTCGGTGAGATTTTCACAAATTTATACCAGAAAGAAGATATAGGAAGACTAAATGAGAGGAAGTCTACACTTTGAAAGAAATATTAGAAGGCTGCGCGAGCATTTCTGAGCGGAAATTCTATCACTGAAGTTCTCGATAGTATACGATAGCTGCACTGCCTTTGAAATTGCAGAAAATAATTATTATATATAATATATTATCAAAATAATAGTAGCAATATTGTAACGCACCTAGCCTACGTATCATTTGTTTATGTCATATTATATTGTTGCATTTTATCACAAAGTCGATACATTTTCGGTTATACGGAGTAAGCTTAAGTTTAAGTTAACTTAGTTCCCTTCCTTCGTTCCAGATAGGGAGAATACAATAGACTGACAGGGCGTGATTCATCTGCCACCGATCTAAAATGATTAAAAAAATTATGCACCCCCCGCGCGCATGCCTCGGCAGTACAAATTCGATTGTATAGAGAGAGAGAGAGAGAGAGTGCGTGTGGCAGAGCTACAGACAGACAGACAGACAGGAATGGAAGCAACTGCCGCACGAGAGTAGGCAAAGTGTATAATTATGGGATCGGTCATATATTATTAACGACTGATGTTCTACAATGATAAAGGTATGTGTATGCCTGAGAGGAAATCAATAGGACAAGTAACTGTCTGTAACAAGACAAGCCTGTAACGTATTGATGGGGAGAAGAACAACCTGAACACTGCAGAGCAGGCTTATTAGTAACGGCCGCTGCACATCTTTATGTCACGCATGTTCAGCAAGGTGAATCATTTAGTGTTAATTAGTAATAATGGTCTGATATTTACTTTTAAATATTAAAATAAAAAATCTAGTAAATCATGGGCAGATCCAACGGGTCATTCGGCGCGTGTGCCCCTCCCGTTTTATTCATAAGTGCTCTTTAAAGTCTATGAAAATGCCTTTTCGACTGATATTTTTAAGAAGGAACAAAAGAACTAAATTCCTAAACTATATAAGTAAAAATCATAAGAATGTATGCTCCCTGTACTTGGTTCCCCCCCCCCTCCGTAAAAAATACTGGATCCGACCGCCCATGTAAATGTAAAAACACCTAATCGTTTATAGCGTAGTATTTAAATGGAAACCGGCCTCGTCTACATAAATCCATTTTTTTGGGCTTTCCACATTTAATCAATATTCTAGCGAATTGTCTGTACAGTACATCATAAATAATAATATCGCACTAAAGAAGCTGTTATTTCATTATTGCTAATATAAATGCTGTATTAGGAGTAACCTTTGATTGAATTGGGGATGAATAATTAGTTGCATCAACAATAAATAAAATCTGATCGTTCGTATAGAATGATTTGATAAATTATATATTTCGCCCAAACTGTTTACCTCAATCAAGATTAACATTAATTATTAACTGGACCAAGACACTCCACCTAAATAATTATACTCTGTGACCTTCTACATTCTAATAGAGGCCATTTAGATTCAGGCAGATAGTGGACATCAATTATATTATAATCTATCATATTCTTTTCTTGACGAAAGAGTGACCCCGTCTACTCAATTAAGAAGTCACTTTAGTTTACTACTGTTATTTTATAGCAATGAGCGTCTAGATATTACATATTTTACCAGAAAACAAAGGGAAGGCAGCCCCTATATAATACCAATCTCACTTTGATCTGCAGTTCGGCTTCTTCTTCTGCTTCAAA
Organism: Coelogynopora nodosa; assembly: GCA_034780555.1. Classification (NCBI taxonomy): domain Eukaryota; kingdom Metazoa; phylum Platyhelminthes; order Proseriata; family Coelogynoporidae; genus Coelogynopora; species Coelogynopora nodosa. The sequence goes on along the minus strand of JAUZND010092303.1, from coordinate 6,006 downwards.
GAAAACTGCTTCTTACCGGGTGACGATTCCACGTTCTCCTTGTCGTCCATTATTGAAGGCATTTCAAGTATACAGGTATTCCAATACAACGTCAGCAAAAATAATAATAATCAAAGAAATGATCAAAGATTCTAAAACTGAGATATGGACACAACGCTAATCAATCAGAAGCAAAACGATTGAGATATACTAATTAAACGGGATCGTTAATCGATCGTTATTGATCGAGAATCAGACACGCAAGCGGATTGTCACACACAACTGAACGTCAACAACAAAACTGTTTTTGGCTCTTTCCTCTCCCGGGGCTAGATTCACTCCGGTATTAAATAGGAAAGAGAGGCGCGACGCATGAAGCTCACACAGACTGCTGTAGTGAGGAGGGAAAGACAAAGAGGAATTGTTCTCTCTCTCTTTCTAACTAGCCAGGAGAGGAGGGAGAGTTCAGTCAATATGGAAGAGAACGAGAGAGAGAGAGAACGCTGCTTAGCCAATCAGATTGTAGCTGCGAGGTGAATTAATGAGGTGCGAATGTTTAGTGAGGTTTGATTGGACTTTGCGATGAGTGAGACACATTTTTAAATAATTGCTTGTGTGATTCCATCTGTTTTTTCCACCATGTTCAGTTGGATATTATGTACTTTTATGAATATTTACAAGCCGCGAGAACATTCTATATCATTCGACATCATACAACTCGTCCATCACGACAACGAAAAAAAACTAATTAGAATAATACCCGAAACTTTATAAAGCGACTATAAAAATCTGTCCAAAATTACAATGATATAAACAGGAAATATTATAACAAAAACAAAAATAACAACCATTTCAGATCTTACAAGCTTCACTCAAACATAAAACAAAATCTGTGTAATGTTGAAATCAATATCCAAAACACTCGATAAAACAGGTTTGAAGCTGTTATTTTGATGGCAAGTCAAATAGGATATTTGTAGAATTCTAACAAAAATCCTAAAGGCAAAAAACACATTTAGTCAATTAAACCATGTTTCAAATAGAAGAATTTCAAATGAAACAAGAAAAATATGACTAAAAAAATAAGATACAATCAGAGCGGGAGTGGGAACAATCAGTAGCAGTTTATCGGTTTGTGTGTAATCACAAATGACCGATCAGGGGGGGGGGGGGCACGGGCTTCTCCTAAGGGTTATGTTGGCACCCTTGAACTAGTACTGCGATAGTATTAAAAAATCATGTTTAATGTAAAAACACATTTACGTGAGTTCACTGACTGCGTCCGTTAGGTGTTGACTTCCCTGAATCCCCCCGGGCCGGCCCGTGCCTGAGTCGACAAAAGGTAGCCAAGGTAACAACACGACGTGGTAGCAACTTACCCCGATGAGACGGGTTTCCTGGTGATGGGCACATTGTCCGGAGTGTAGTCCCAGTCAGTAATTCGGGTGAGTTCCGCGAATTCTCGGCCGGCACGTACTGCGGAGATCATCATCTCCTGTGGCCAGAGGGGGGCGGAGCGGGGCGGAGCGGAGCGGACATGAAGAGAGAGATAAAAAGAATATTTTAGATATTAAAAATCCAGACCTTAAAATAATTGTCATGTTTTCCAGGATCACTGGAACCTCCTATGCATTCACGCAATTACAAACATATTATAGCATATTATTTTCTTTCAACACCATTTATTAAACGTATAAGGGAGCACTGGTCTTTACCTTTTCACCATTCTGCCAGGTTCCTCCCGGTGGAATCCCCTCATTGATGCTGTCTTCACCTGAAAAAAAGTCGATCAACATAACTTAACATAATCTACGTTTTGCACAATACTACTTACAGTAATATAATTATTTATGATATATTTAGCTAGAATTCATGACGGCAAATTACATATAAAAATACACAACAAATTTCATCGGGAATTTAAAGAATAATTTACACAATATAAACTAATCACAGGAAATTATAATAGTTCATACGAATAAATAATTATTAAATAAATTATAATAACGAAAAAAAAAATTATCGGAAAATAAAAATAGTGATTAGTAATAATATTACTTATGTTATGTTATTCGTAGATTGCTAGATTGTAATATAGTATTCATCTCAGCAGAACGTTGAACATTATTATAAAATTAATGTTTGCTGCTAATAAATACTTTAAAAATTAGATAATGCATCAATTTAACTAATAACACAGGAATGTATGCACGCTATATTGTGTAATATGGTTAATATTAACTGTATGTAGTGTTAATTAGGTAATGCAATCGATTCATCCATTATTAAATAAAATGCAAGCATACAAATTTCTGATCGATAAATTAATGTTGTTAAGTTATTGATTTTATTCTGGTATATAAATGACTTTCTTAAAATATAAGATTCACTTATAATAATCAATATTATATAAACAGTAAATACTGCCCTGAAAGATCTTGCCTGAGTGGTTCAAGCCGTAGCACTAAGGAGCTAATCAATAATGGTATAATCAGATTATGTAATAGCTGCATGTAGCATGCTGTACATTACTTTGGTCGATAATGAGAATAAAGCATGATCTACTAAGAATATATTTATTCTCAGAATACTGACCTGGCAGTCGTCCGGCATACAAAATACTATGCAGCAGATAAGTTAGTTATATAGCACAAAAGCTCTCATCCATCCATCAGAAGCTATAATATAGACTAGAGAGGGAAGCAGGGATTCAATTCACAGCAAACACCATTCCAATGCCTAACGTGACATGCGCATAAAATTCTAACTTAATATCGCAATTGTTCAGCAGTTTATCTATAACTATTGATTTGTATAAAAAAAGAAACAAAATGATTCAATTATATATTTATTTATCTTCATAACATTAATAATAAAATAAATAGAAATAATTATTTAAAATTTCTGATATTCCTAATAGCTGTGCCCTAAATATCTCCATAATAAAATAGAACGTTAAGCTAACTAACTGATTAAATATGGAGTGAATATTTTCCACACCATATATTAATATAATAGTGGTACATGCAGCGCAGTGAATAAACGCAATTATTTTGCATAATTATCAAAATCATAACAAACATCACAAGATGCACAGCTGAAAATGACAATTATGGGCGGGTTTCTCCCCCCCCCCCCTTCCCCGCCCCGCCCGGTACAATCCCACCACATCAGTCCCTCAGGTCTGTCATGAACAAGGCAAAACCAGTGCAAGAAATGCATTCACAGCAGCCGTTAGCAAGGTGGTCAGTCATGGTGGTGGTAAATAAAAAATGAACAGTCTCATCGCTGCTGTTTGCTGCGAGGTGAATATTTACCTCTTGACTGAAGAAGTGGATCTTTAACAAGAATTGTATGAAATAAAACATGTTAAGTATTATACTAATATTAAAGAAAACCAATGAAAACAATAGATTTACACTTAGTTCCTGTTTCAGGATAGTAAAGATTAAAAAAAATAATACATTGTAAAGTTTAAACAAAGTTTGAATCGAAGATATGAGTCCCACAAATGTAAACAGAACCAATATTTTAAATAATATAATAATATTGATCAAACAAATGACCTTAGTGCACAGATGACAAAATATTATAATTGGTACATATAATTGCCACAGAATATTGAAGGACATAGAAGACTTTTAGCGGTCATGTGCACATACAATTTGAAAATAGAATTTTTATTACTACTTTTCTCAAACATAATATCTGGTCATCGAAACAAAATCATGTCTAAAATGCTCTCTTTCATAAGATGTGCGCAGGTAGCCTATACACTTTTAAAAAGTACAAATAGAGCTCGATATGCTTTCTATTATTAAATAAAGAGAATTAGTATATTCCAAAGTTTTTCATCGATTAATATTGATGGGTATATTATATAATATGAACAGTTAAAGAGATGAGAACGGCTAATACAAAAATCCGATGAATTAAATCAGCTACAAAACAATAACTGACTGTAGCTATGGCTAAACGCGATAAGCGTAGTCTATAAAATCGATAATATTTAATATCGATGACAATTTTATTAGTACAATATCATATTGTATGCGTACAGGTTATAACTAAATGTGATCAAGCTAGTATTGATAGATATTTAAAAATGAATCTTATGTCATTTATAGTGAAGAGGTATATCATACTTTCAGATTTTCTGATCATTCAAAGCTGCGTCTTTACTTGAATAAATAGCCTCAGTACCTGTATACTATTAGTATAAGAAAGATATTATCTGAAAATAGATGTAAGTCTAAATGTATTATTAAATTATTATTTTAGTTATATACTATAATTATATAATAAATAATATAACAAATATGATCTATTGAAAATATATATGACGTATCAAAATTATGAGTAATTATATTTGAAAAGATCTTTGCGTGAGTGCAAATTATCTCATAAATATTGAATGAACCCCCTCTGGTCTATTATTATATTGAATGAACCCCCTCACGGGTAGATCCCAATGCCATGGATATCGATTTTTCGTATATCATACTTATACTTAGATATCCAATCTGTGCCACACAGCGGTTGTGAGAAAGATATACGCGGCTTTGGGAGGCAAATAATAATAATTGTCATTTGCACGGCCAAAATAGGCATTCTTCAATGTTTTTTTAATAATGAAACCTTTATCAGATCAAATTTTATTTTGTAAAATTAAAATTGTACTAAAATTTTACGTTTATTTATACTATCATTAAATAAAGAACATATTTTATTTATTTGCCTCGCAAAACTAGTGTATGACTTATCGTTTTCATAACCATTATAAATATCAGAATTATGTTGTATTGTACATCTAGGAGTGAGAGAAAGACAGAAATAAATCCATATCTATGCCCAATACCACCAACTGAACCATCTATATGGTTAGAGACCCACTGGACCGAGTGACTCACCCGATATGATGGACTGCTTGTCCGCCCCCTTGCCCTGCCCCACGGGATGGTCGTAGAAGGGTCGGGTGACATCCGCGCCACCCGGCTGTCGGGGCCTGGCGAAGAGGGGCGAGGCGGGGAGGGTGGTGAAGTCCGGCTCACCTGTGTTAATGTAATACACATGGATGGAGTCAGTGCCGGGGTGGTGTGTGGAGAGAGAGATACGAGACTTGAAGAATACCTTAAATACATCCAATAAAACAATCAATAAAAATCGATAGTCGGCATCGTTTACGCATAAATCGGGCAAATTAATAAGATTGATTTTTACAGATCAGTTATATTTTCGCTTTTTGCAGAATTTAGTAGAAGTGAAAACAGAAAATCAAATTCGCAGGTCATGGGATTTAACATTAATTTTGTGACATGACTGCAAAAGTTACGGAGAGATTGTTCCTCAACGGTTTCGTATCAACTGTTCATCATCGTATACTTTGGAGCTGAGTACCTACACCGAACACGTCATGGCTATAACGAAAAGGAGACCCTAGTAAAAACCCATTTTATCAAGATTGCTACTCATGGCAACAAGAGAAAACGGGAGACAATTAATAATGGGAATGATTATTTCATCTCTAGACCAAGGAATGTTTCCCAGACCAAATCTCTGAAAGCACCTCCTGAAACTGTTCTATTATTTATAATGCATTTCTAAAGGTGTCTAATGTAAGTATTCGGTAAATTTGTTATATGTTCTGCAAAGTGAAGGTGCCACCCACCATAGTCATCCTCGCTGTCAGTGACGGGATGTTCGGCCATCATCTCGGGCTTCTCTAGCTCCATCTTGGCGATGGTCGTCTCCTCTACCTCCTCCCAGCTCTCCACAATCTTGGTCTCACGTTTGAGCACCTCGAAGATGTTGAGGTAGTGCTGTCGGCGGGCGATGTGGGCCGCGGTGTACCATTGCTGCACACACACGTGGGAGAGAGAGAGAGAGAAAGAGAATGAGAATGAGAGAGAGAGAGAGAATGAGAGGGAGAGGGAGAGGGAGAGAGAGAGTGAGAGCGAGAGGGAGAGAGAGAGAGGGAGAGGGAGAGAGAGAGCGGGAGAGAGCGAGAGGGAGAGAGAGAGAGAGTGA
>JAUZND010092302.1:0-14638 GCA_034780555.1 Coelogynopora nodosa | reverse complement strand
AATTTTACATTGATTTTGTAATGGCTAAAGCGTGCGCCAGACTTTTAATAAATAATAGATTATATGTATGTACAACACAAATTTAACATTGGGGCCGACTACTTATGCGCCACCCTGTATTATAATATAATGTATAAAATAATAAGAAATTAATAATATAATGGTAGTTACTATTGACATGTATATACTTACAACAAGAATACAAAAGTATTTTTTTAATTTATTAATATATATGGACAATAAGCATTTAAAAAATGATTAGTATATATTTATTAAACAATTTCTTGCTACTTAAGTTATAATGGATTTAATATTGTAACTAGAAAAAATATTTATTAGGTTATGTTATTTATTAACATATAATTATTATTTAAATATTGTTTTTATCCTTTTATTTTAAATATTTTTTAAAAACAATATAGATTGTTCAATATTAATTTTTAAAATTTTATTTTTGTCTATTAACAAAACTTAAAAACATAAATATACCAATAATTGTATTTGTTCAATGCATATATACCAATAATTGTATTTGTTCAATTCATATATACCAATAATTGTATTTGTTCAATGCATATATACCAATAATTGTATTTGTTCAATGCATATATACCAATAAATAGTTAAATATTATATATATATATACTGGAATAGTATGTTATATAATACAATTTATTTTATTATTAAGACTCTTTAATATTATGATATTAATAATATATATAATTTTAACTAAATATGTTATAAAGTATAATAATTTAAAAATACATTAGATAATATAATACAAGTATAATAATCAACATTTATATTAGACAGTTTTTTTTCTATACTATATAATATATGTAATTTTTAGATTAATATATTTATAACAATATAAATATGTCATTTTTACATTATTATAAAAAAATTAGGGTATTAAATAAATTATAGAAACTATAAAAATTTGAAAATTGGCAAAAAATATATTTTATAACTAAATATATTGCAGATATTCATTCTGTTCATTACAGTTTTATTCTTAGTTTTTACTAAATATTGTAATTGATATGCTTTCATTCCAAACATGGATCATTGTTTTTAATATTGCACTTTTTCAAATAAGTTATATTTATTATAGTATCAGATTTAAATTGATAGTTTTCTTTTTTTCACTTAGTTTAAAATTGTTTTATTATGAGTATTTAGCTTTTATTATTAAAAATATATCAGTAACAGTTTTTTAATTATATTACAATATTCTTGCTATACACCAGTAAACCATATGCAGCAAGTAGAAAACAAAATTATCTGAGTTCAATATGGATTAACATAAAGATAAAGATAGTTGATACACTAAAGTGCAAACAAAATAATTTGTTAAAAAGTCAAAAGTTTTCATGGAATTAGAATACCAAACTATTATTACATTATTAAATTAATTCCAATTAAAAAATAATTTGTTTATTATCTATTTCTCTGCTAGAGTTATCTTATGTAAGAAATATATTTATTTAAGTGAAATGCAAAAAAATTTCAACATAGTAATCTTTAAAATATTATATTTCACTGATTATTAAATACATAAAAAATAAAATATATTATTTAATGTAATCCTCTAATGATTTAGATTGCTTCAATATTATCCATTAGTGATTTTTTAGTAAAAATTAAAAAACTTTTTATAACCTTTAAATTATTTAAATTATAATGTTTTAAATATTTAAATTCTTGACACACATGAACAGAATCATTATAATATGTATCCTTGTTAATACTAAATTGCATACATATAATATTTTATAAAAACAATTTTTATTTACTGTGTTTATCTATACCATTCTTTAAAACTATGTTTGCTTTAAGATATGGTTATAAATTTAAGTTTGCAATGATAAAAACAATTAATTAAATTTGATATTTTAATGAATTTATTTAATAAGTGATATAACTTATTTTTAATATAATTGTATAAATAACAATTCTAAATATTGTAATATGAAAATGTAATTAAATATTATATCATGTTTTTTATTACATGACATTTGCAATGAAAACATTAAAATTAAAAAAATTCTTATGTAATTATATAAAAATATGATAAAAATTGTTTTTTAAATTGCCTTAAACTGTTAATTTAGGGTCATCTAAAAATTTGTTATAGTGAGTTCTTCTAAACTAAGTTGGTCTGATATTTTTTATAATAAACATATTATTTTGTGTTTTATAAACAGGTTGTAATCATAATTTGTTTTTCATAATATAATATTTAGCACTCTGAACTATTCCAATAAATATTTATAAAACCAAATTTTATTAATTATTGTTCTTTTTTTCTGTAAACTATATAGTTTCATTATCTATCACTGCATTGTGAAATGTTTTTAAACTTAATTTCAACAGTCCTATACAATGAAACCAGAACAGTTTAGAAAGCTCGGAGATGTTGACAATTCATCACAAGATGACCCAAAGGCAACTAGACGAGTCATCAGAGATATTCGCCATGCTGAACGAAAACTTTTCCGTGCTCATCGTAAAACGGTGGAATCTCAGTAAAATTTGATCATTAAATTTCAGTTCTATAATTTATAAATATAATAAACCTTTCTTGAGAAAAGTATATATCAACACATTATTTAATATCAAACATAACTTTTCAGAAAAAAATCAGCTCCACAAGTTGAAGGTATTTGTTTAATGTAAAAAAATAATTCTATAATTTTCTTTTAACCGAAAAAATATTCAAACAATTAAATGATGGTGTAGTACTAATATTCAATTAATCATTTTAACCACCACAGTAGTTCGTTTTCCATACGACTAACCCCATAACAATAACGTGTGATCTGTAGTTAAAATAAAAAGTAGTTCATGACTTGTTTGTGCCAGAATAGTGGTAGTGTAACCATTTTATTTATCTTCTCACTTTCATAACCTATTTATTCGATGAAATATTTATTTAAAAACAATAAATAAGGCCAAGTTGTTTCAAAATCGTGAATATGTAAGTATTTGGTTTATTAGAAACGATTACATCTGATTACAGAATTGTGTTAAACTGATTAAAAACGAAATAATTCAATTTATTAATTTTCATACTTTCACTTTATTCTTTCTATAAATTCATATATTCAATGTTTCGTGTAATCCTATTTATTTAATTAATGTAAACCCCAATTATTAAGAAAATGCATATAACCTTCATAGTTAGCATTTATTCATATTTCAAGCAATTGTATTTAATAGATATGCACGATACTTTTTTTATATTTTAATTTGCAACCTTATGACTTTATAATTTTAGATTTAATAAATACTTTTATAAAACAATTTATAACTCCGAAAATATAAATTAAAAGGTAAATAATTTTATAAATAATAAATATACATTCAATTGAATATAGAAAATTATATTTAGAAAGCGACGTGTAGGTCGAACTACTATACTATAATAATCAAGCAGAGAATAATTCTAGACTATTGTCTTGAATTTTACTTTATCGCAAGTTCTTTTAAATCGTAACGTTATTCCGTTGTGTAGAAAATAATATTATATGAATTGTAACCAATTTTATAGCTTCACTTTGTATATGAAATGTACTTTCTATCCGCAAATGTAATACTTATAATGTATACTTACTTATTAACATATACCTTATTCGTATATAAGTTTTGTCATATATATATAATTCCAAACACCACCGATTTCATTTGCCCCTTTTTACTTTTCTCTAGTATGCTGTTCAGGCGCTATTCCAGAATATTTTTAAAGAGAGTACTTATATCCTTAAATATGCATTAAAGTGCTAAATATTAAATATATATATATATTTATTCAACAAAAACACAAATTTCATCACAAAAATGTCTATTTTCTATGCCACGGAATTCCACGATCTCCTGGAATCGCGCCTACTGATTACAGAAACAAATGAGTTATATTATTTGTTGTTATCAGATATATAGCCTACCGCATTGTTTAATTTAACGCAATAGCAATATTTTTTACCCTTTTAATGTTTTCATGTTATCAGTGTTGTACATATAGTATACACATTTTTATCTGTTGTCATCTTAGATATTGAAATGATGTATGATTCTTTAATCATTAAAATTACTGTTCTGTATTGAATTCTATAATGCGGTATATATTTTATAAATTTTATATAGAAAATGGAACTATAAATTTGAAATACTTAAACATTTGTTCCATCTATTATTTTATAAAATGTAATGTCGATATAGTATACATATTTTGTTTTTGAATATTCTGAATATGTCCTGTCACAAAAACAAATCTATTTATTTAAAATATATCAATTTTGTTCAAACATTCATATAATCTGATAAAATAATCTGATTTAAACAAAATTACGGTAGTGACATAGCGATTATTTTGTATATTATATTATACCACCTGAGATAAATATATTTCTCCATTAAAGGTAGCGAGTATCTGAGGGATCTAGCTTCAGGTTGTCTCAAAGATGTGCCACAGCTACCATCAACCGCAATCCAGGTGTACATCTGCTCAACATTTACCGGTAATAGTATAACTCAGACATTCTTTATAGCGGTTATTCATCCATCTATAGATAAAAATATGTCATATGAAGTAGATGATTTGAAAAGAAATATATTAATTATTATAATTTACTTCTTTTTTTAAAATAATTATTGTTAAGTAAACGTTTTTAAATTGACTCTGTATAAATTACTATCAGATTCAGTATTTATTTCCTATTATTATTATAATGTAGTACTTTTAGTTAAAAAAAGAATTAAAAAGTATTGAAGAGTAAAATACATAATAAATTTAAAGTGAAACTGGAAATATTATTCAAATTTCGTAAAAAGCAACACAATTTTGGTGGTCAATTTTCATATATCCACTCATTGCTCATAACATTCATAATATTCATTTTATAATGCTATAAAGAGTTGTTCTTCAAAAATTAAGAAAATATTATAAATTTGGAATAACCGGTAATATTGTAACATTTAAATAAATTACAAGAAAAATAGTTAAATTTATGTTCGATTAGATTATTATTGCGCATTAACGTATCCGAGTTACTAAAACAATGTGGGACTTGCTGCCAAAAACTTTCCCCACCTACACTCCCCTTCATTTCATTGTAGACTTCAAGGCGGAGCGCAGTCTACTCTTCTCCCGGCTGTTGCCGCGACTCAAGGAGTTCTGCGTCCAGCACTGCCTCGAGTTCAGCTTTGTCGACCTCCACTGGGCCGCCAGAGAAGAGGAACACCAGACGCATCACTGGAACCAGTTTTCGTCCAGGGTCATCCAGCACTGCAAGCAGTCTTCCCGGGGACCCAGCTTCATAGTGAGACCTGCTGATAGAATATTTTTATTAAATCAATAAAACAACTTGATAGGTATACAGTATAAGGCTATTTTTGGATGACGTAAACAAAGAGTAGACATTTTTGTAAAAAGTGGGTGTACGTTTGAAAATTCTGTCTTTAACTTAAATTGATTTAAAATGATTGCTATTGATGTCAAGTTTTTATATTATTGGATAGTTTGCTTGTTCCATGTAGCATTCGTTCATTTGCATGAATGCGATGTATGATAAAATTATTAAACCTAGCGTTCACGCGGAAATGTCCTATTGGGTTATGTAACAGGTACCAACTTTTATACATATATCCATAAAACCATTCTTTCTATCAGTTGGCTTTAAGCCTTTAGATATAACTTCTAGATTAGTGAATTACCAATGAAAAATAAGCCTTTTACAACTTTCAGTAACCTCTTTCATTTTTTGGACTTTTAAAATCCTAAAGTAGGGGGGGCACAGCTAGGGGTGCAGTAATTTATTAATAATATTTATATCAAAACATGTTGTAACTATTCTGTTAGAGCTATCCGATCAGTGTTTAAAAAACAAAAATAATTTATAATAACTTAAAATGTTACACATGAAAAATATAGGTATTTAGACAAACATCAATTGTTTATGTCATACCAAATATAGACCGTTTAATGATATGTATTTTAATTAAAATTATTTAATTAGAAAACATAAATTAGGAAATGTTACCAAAAAAAAAAAACTGTTATACAGACGGGCCTGTCTGGCTGTTGTATCCTGCCCTGCTCCAGAATCGTTGCTACTCTATGTATATTAGGAGCTATAAATAAATAAAATAAATATATATATAGGAGGCGAAATTATCAGACTCGATAAGTTTAAGAGAGTATAAAATATGTTATCGAATATTTCAATTAAAACAAATTATAATAAATTTTTGTTACAATTTTCGTTTCAATACTTTTATGCTTTGATGTTTATATTTAATTGATATTTTATGTTTATATAATTTTTATTAATTGTCCAGTCTACTGTTGTGTACTTTAAAAAGAGTGAAGCAGGTACATTTTAGATTTTTTTAAATTGTAAAATCTAAAAATTTAAATCTTAAAATCGTGACTTCACATCTTGATCACTTTCAGCATCGCTTCCTGGAGCATGAATTATAAACAGCCTCATCGTATTTGTTCCAGATAATGTTAACATAGCGATTTCAGTATTGACACAAACTACCGCACTCCTAATTATAGCTATTCAGTGAGTATATTATAAACAAAAGGCTGCAGGTTGGATTTTTTTACTGCTTCATCATTAACTGCTCAGTATTGTGATTGGGCCTATCTCTCTTCTATTACGAACCATCCGGTATGCACCTGCCGTCCATTTGCATCTCAAAGGTACTTACTTACCTACGGTACCCACCCTAGCTCTGTGCTCTGCGTATGGCTTATTCTCAGATTAGTATATTTAACTTGAGTTCACCTTTTGTGGCAATTGAGAGAACACGGTTACAGAGATCAGGATAGATTACAGTCCGCGATGTCATAGAATGCATTTAAGCTGCTCTCTTCAATAGCTGTAGCCTATACTAACGAGCAAGTGTACAAATCGGTGTGTTTATGCTGAGCATAGTAACTCTCTTCTTAAATATACCTGACTAAGGATTGAAGCTCTCTTTAAAAAAAGTAACCAGCCCTAATCTAATGATATATCCTATTAAAATGTTGTTTCAATTATTTTGTAAAATCAATAAAAGTGAAAATATCCGTCTATATTTCAAATAGACACAAAAGATCATAAAGGAACTTATAAGTTCCAGATTAGTAAAATTCCGTCAGTACTTTAGTGTATTATAAATAGTATTTAGATAAGTGAATTTGAAACATTAGTTCTATTAAAATATTTAATATTTAAACAACAATATTCTAAAATAAAACTTTTTCAACTAGTTTTTTTCATATTATGTATCAAATTTATAATAATATTTTAATATATTTTAATATTTATATTTTTCTACTAATTTGAAACATTATTTCGATTAAAATATTCAATATTTAAAAAACCTTATTTCAAATTCAAGTTATTTGTTTGACATAATCAATAAGTTCTATTATTGATGATTGTGAACTTGATTGTGTAGTTTGCTAGTAATTATAGTAGTAAATAAATATAGTAACTTAAATTTATTAATATAAAATATACTAAATTATTTTCTGAAATAATTTTAGAAATTATATTTTTATGGTGTTTACTTACACATATTAATTTGATTCGTTTTTAATATAAATTAATAAACCCTTTAGTTAAAGAATATTTTTGACCATTTCGTTGCTATTATATATTTTAAAATTCTCAGTCCTACATTTGTTCATTCTAGATTGTGTTTTGAGTAGAAATTATTCCCATTCTCCTTTGTTATTCACACAAAATCTGCAATTTCCTGTTCATATTTACTTTGGTAAGTGATGTAAAACAAAATATAATTTGAGTTCCGGTTCATTTGTAGTGTTCATCGAAATGTTGACTTTTTGTTCAATTTTTATCAAGCTTATGTTTTTTAATTACCGAGAAGTAATTTATTATAGTACCGATATAACATTTCCATAACTTTAGAAGCGCATATTTTGATTTGTGTACAAAATTATGCTTAATTGATTAGCTAACGATTAAGTCTAAATGTTAGTCATTTTTAGTTTAATCAAATTATAAATTATTTTAGGGAAAATACTATCCCGACACACACTTACAGTACCCAGTGTGAATAACATAACAAACATGTTTTTATAGAATATCATTTCGTACAGATTTATGTACATAGGTAGGCTATATTTAACATAATATTAGTATAATTAGTCTCTTCATTCAAAACATATATTCATTTATGTTTTTAAGAATTTACATAAGAACAGGAATGACTTCAGTCGAGCATAAAAAATCTGTTTAATTACATAAATATTTCACATATCAATTAAAAGTAATCTGTTGCTACCCAATTATAGCACACTTAGGGAATTTGATTATCTACTAATTAAAATATTCGTTTACACAATAATAACAGACATATATTATTATGAGTCATCAGATACCTACCCAGCAATGTATTGAAATCTTGCTGATATCGACCGCAGTGTATATTATATTGACAACATTATCCACCACTATCAGCTGCTGCTAGGCAACCGCTATGGCCACCAGCCAGTGATGCGCAGTATCCCGGCCCCCGAGTACCAGACTCTCCGCCGTCTTGGCAGAAAGAACTTCCAGACCCAGGTGCGCCTGCTGGAGCAGTGGTTTCAGGAGGACCTCAACACCGGACCCTCTTCCTCCGTCTTCCGACTGTTAAATGATCCCGTCCCACTCGACAAGGTACATTTAACCATATAGATTAATAGAGACACACTTATGATTTAAACAGGAAAACTAGGCTCCCACTTCCCACTGTGATTGAAAACCTGGGAAAGTCATGGAATTGAATTAGGTCAATGTGTTACTAATTGAAAAAATCATATTGATTAAAATGAAATCCTTTTCAGATAATGTCCCGTTTCGTTAATTAATTTTCAGCTGGAAAAAATTAATTTGTTCTTTACCGTATTCTACATTATTCTTTTCAGTATGCTGTAACTCAATATAAACTAGAAATTTAGGGATCCTTACGAAATATTCTAAATCACACGATGTAAGGTAATATCAAATTTTTTTGAGATTTTCAGTTATTTGTGAAAAATTGTAGATTTACGTTATATCTAAATGATCTGGGAGTTTAAGTCGCTAATATTATTCATTTTGAATTTATCACCAAAAAACGTATTGTAATGCCGTAACTGCAGATACTTAAAAGTTATAAAAATGTAGATACGACCTTACTTTGTATGACCTACGACATGTATAAATTTATTTATTATCTATATAGAATTATCCTAATTAAAGAAACCCGTAAAACCCTTTTATAATACATGTCTCGGTGATATTTTTTTCTATTTTAATTTATTTAGTTTTTCGCTGGTTTGTGGTGGAGTAAATAACATCCGACTATATATTATCAATTATTACGTAGGAAATCATTTTTGTAGTGATCAGATGTGAACATTTTAAATTTTTTACTGAATTTATTGCACATCTTTTGATATAACATTTTAGACGTCATGTGTGTTAGACAAAAAATTCATATTCAAATTTGATATGACCGACAAAGGCTGGCTAAAATGTCAATCTAATCATTAAAAAAAATTGATAACCTTTACTAAAATTATTTTTATTTAATGTGTATCAGTTTTTTTTTTCGGCCATATTTTTGAATTTTATATTATAATTACATAACATATTTATATTTTTTATGTTTCCATATATTTAATTGATGTATTAGAATACATAGTTCATTTTAATATCTAATCAGAAGCTACATATTTAAATAATTGAAGAAAATCTAATTATTGGAAATTACGGGTAGCCTACTGTTCATTCATATATTACACTTGTACCTAGGTTAATATAAAATGTTACAACTTTTATCACATCTGGGAAATATTCCTGAACTGGCCCTTTTATTTCTCCTTCTTTTCCCCGCTTTATGAATACCGCCCCTGATCTTGAAGGTTCCCGAGCCACCGCCAGACAAATCACGCAAGCAGACGGAGGCCGAGCTGCAATACATTCGCAAGTTGGGCGAGGCGGTCAAAGCGGCCGCGATGGGCAGTGGGGCAGTGGGGGACCACGAAACTTGGGGGCAGGTTGAAGACCGACTCAGGACCTTCCTCTTGGCCGTTGTAGACTCAGCCTGTGACCTGGATCAGCTGCCGGGCGTGAGGAAGACTGCGCACATGATCGCTGGTGGGTGAGACATCCGGCCAAGCGCTCGTTCTAGAGCGATTGATTGTGTGTTGCGAGAGTTCGCTAGAATATTGAACTTGTTGATATAATTTGTTTTTAAAGTAGATATTTAGTGGATAAGTAGTGGTCAGACAATAGCAAGTCAACGGATATAAAGTGGCTAAGAAGTAGTAATACAGTTTCTAAGCAAATCTTATATAGGGGCTAAATAGTGGATATACAGTGGCTAAGTAGTGGTTATACATTCGCTATGTAGTGGTTATACAGTGGCTAAGTAGTGGTTATACATTTGCTATGTAGTGGTTATACAGTGGCTAAGTAGTGGTTATACAGTGGCTAAGTAGTGGTTATACATTCGCTATGTAGTGGTTATACATTCGCTATGTAGTGGTTATACATTCGCTATGTAGTGGTTATACATTCTTATACATAGTAAACATTGTCGATATTTTAAATATATTATCATAGATATGTCGTTTACGAGATATAATATAAATGGTACAAAGCGCCGGTATCCACCTCTACTTCCTTTGCTCTAATATAGTATTTGGAAGTTTTACATTGCTAACGGGCAAACATTCAACAAACACCAAATAACAGTAATTTCGATATTTGTAAATGTAATATCCGATGGTCACAAACACATAATTAATATACATGCATATATATATAATTAACTATTAGAATGTCTCGTTCAATCTACTTTCAGTGACAGACCACGAAGCTTGTCAGGGGATTACAAGCAGAACACCTAACGACTGGAGTTGCCTTTATTTTCGAGAATTTGATGGTCTTTCGGCGTGTTTTAAAGATGAATCTGCTAAACCATTTCTCAGTTAGTTAAAGTATTATGTTTTCGTTTGGTTATCGTGTTATATGATTGAATTGTATATTATTTCTAATATTCATAGCCATTTCTCTTTATATCATAAATTTTAAAATACGTCTTTTGTCAATTTTGTTCACTTCTTCATGAAGGCTAATGTCATAAACTTTAAAATAAGTTCTTTATTTTTCAGATGTTACGCAGAACGAAGCAGGTGTCATTACCCTCAGTAATATCCACCAAAAATTGTTGGTTAACTTACGCCGTAAAATGACTTCTAGACTTGTTAACCCGAAACGAAGTCACGAATTTCATGTTCCTTGGCATACTGACCTCGGATTCCAGCCTGATCAAGTAACCGAACAGGCATCCTACTTATCCAGTCTCGTCGAGTCGGTAGAGCAAGACATGATTTTTTTAATTAATCGATCGTTGAAAACACAAAAACCTATTTTGTCCGAGAATTCCACCAACATTCGATTGGATCTCCTTCTCGCTGAGATTCGATATCATATGTGCACCCGTGATGAGTTGGCGCGTGGGTTTTGTGGCCGCGTGGAAGCCCTGGACGCCATTAAACACTGGCTTCTCAATCAGGGCAATCATTGTCCCGGCTTGCTGCTCTCCACCTCCGGAATGGGGAAGAGCTGTTTACTGGCCCGTGTTGACCAGCTAGTGAGAGACTGGTTCGGTGGCAAAACGGTCGTCAAGGTAATTCGGTTTGTGTCATCTTCCACCGATTCATCCAAACTGTTGACTCTACTTATTAGTGTCCTTCGGCAAATTGCCCTGGCTTATGACATTGTTCTCGATGAAGCCAAAATGGTCACCATCATGAATATCCAAGAGTATCTCCACTTCGTTCTTCACAAAGTCTCCATATTGTTTGCAACTTCACGGCCACTCTTCATTTTTCTAGACGCCATTGACTTATTGGAAGCTAGTCTGGAGGTTCGAAGTCTCAACTGGTTACCTCGGAAACTTCCACCGTTCGTTAAATTTCTCATATCCAGTTCCACCTCAACGCCGGAGATATTGACTAACTTTCAGGAGAAAACCGGTCATAAGGGTTTTCTGGTGGAACTTGGCCAAATGTCGAACACAGAGGTCCGAGAAATGCTGACCTTCAACCTGCAGCAGTGTAATCGGTTTCTAACGGACGACCAGATGAGCCATGTACTTGCCACCGTGCACCCAACCGGGTCTCCTCTTCACGCCATGATGGTTATCAACGATGCTTTAACCTGGACCTCATTTGAGGAACCTAACACAGTCAAATCAAACCACAACTTGTCAACGGTTGTACACAACTTCTTTCAGCGATTAGAGGCGGTACACGGCCCGATTCTGGTGCGTTTTGCACTCGGCTACTTAACTATAGGTCTCGTCGGTTTGAGCAGTGTCGAACTGCAGGATGCACTGGCCTGCAATGACGCGGTGATGCGGGAGGTATTCGCCAGTCGTGATCTGCCATTGGGCCAGCCCAGAATGGTACGATGTCCACCACTGGTGTGGATGCGACTCTGGCTGGATATAAAGCCGTATCTGCGCACTGCGTGGGCGGATGGTGTGCTCACGTTTATCTGGCAGACATCCATTGTTGCTGATGTTGCCTACCAAAGGTGTGGAGCGGATGAGTTATCAGTTTTTTTCTTTATTAATTGAGTGTATGCGAGTGTATATATTTAATGAGCATATACGCCTATAATTTAATTGTTTTACTCTGTTCAATTGTTTTTTTATCACTCAAAGTTTATTACTTTTTGTTATAATTATGAACTCTATTTATAGAAAACGCGAAAAAGTTTGCTAAAATATGGAAAGGGACTAATTTCATAAACACCATAAAATTTATAGACTGTATAAAATTATATTTTACATGTGCATTTTACAAAATGGCTTATATTTTAAAATTACAATATATAGTTTTGATTGGTATTATAATTCACAAATAATATGCAAAACTGTGTAGAACTAATTAGTGAATTTCAATACGAACAATTTCCAATGATTTATTGATATTTTAAACGATTCAGAAGTAGCTGGAACCGTTGAACTAGGCTGGTCTTCTGTGTATAGATACTAAAACAGTAAAATCAATCTAAAACTCATCCTCTATAATATGATCCAGATATGCAAGTGATGACCGCGCTATCGAATTGCACAGCGACCTGGCCCATCTCTATCTGGCCTCAGCACCTATAAAGCGTACTCTAACCCTACCTCCGGCATCTTCGTCAAGTGGTGCACAGCAACAGGTCGTCGATGCCGACCGGATGATAACGATAATTCCCCTCCACAGCAAGTACCCACGGAAGTTGCGGTGCATTGCCTATCATCTTACACAGGCTCACCAACTAGGCCAGTTTAAGAGCCTGGTGGCCTGCAATTTCGAGACACTCACTATGTGGCTGAGTATTTTCAAACTGCGCCGAACGATGGCCATGCTGGCTGATGCGATTCTAGTATTTTCCCATGGTAAGTTGCACTTGATAGCTATTATGAAATATGTTACCTAAACCGAAACACTAAATATACATAGTAATGGAAACACAGTTTAAAGATGAATATAGTATTTTTAGAGTGCCTTCAACGGAATCTAAAAAACTCATTTTATTGTACGCCAAAAACTTACCGAAACATTTCTCTAAATAGCGAGAAATGAAGATATGTCTATTATTATATCCCTGAAGGCGACAAAGCCGCCGAAGACGAAGAACTCAGCTCAATCCTGGCCTGTCTGGTCCACACCCGACCCTGGATCAAGCGGGACCCCGCCTGCCTCGCCGAGCAGATCCTCGGCCAGCTGGTTAGGGCCCAGGAGCGGCACACGCTTGACCCCGGCGATGCCCAGCACCTCAGCTGCATGCTGCCTGGTCTGGCCGACCTGTGTGCCCAGTGTGAGCACCAGCTGGAGGGCGACCGTGGTCCGCGGGAGAGTCATCTGCGCCCGCTGTTCGCCTGCTTTCCCACCTCGCTTGGTGAGTTGTGGGACGGGACCGGGAAGTGTCGGGTTTTATTTAACGGTTTATCGTGTCTTACTTGTTTTTTATTAGTAGATACTATATGGGTATTTTTATTATTAAAGCATATGTTTGAACTAGGTACATAGTATATGAGAATTATACTTATAATGTGTTTTATAAAATAGTGACATGCTTATAGGATAGTCATTATTTAAATATATCTTCATTTAAAAAAATTAATATTAATGATTGAATCATCTTGATTAAAGAGGTGGATAAAGACGGTCCAAATTTTTTTAATCATTGTTGTAAACTGTAATATTAAGACAGACCAATTAATAAGTTGTTTTGTTGTATTGGCCGTAACCAGTAATGTAAGATACAATATGTGATTGAGAACTTCATTTATCACTCACTAACACTTCATTTATCACTCACTAACACTTCGTTTATCACTCAGTAACACTTCGTTCATCACTCACTAACACTTCGTTTATCACTCACTAACACTTCGTTCATCACTCACTAATACTTCGTTTATCACTCACTAACACTTCGTTTATCACTCAGTAACACTTCGTTTATCACTCACTAACACTTCGTTTATCACTCAGTAACACTTCGTTCATCACTCACTAACACTTCGTTCATCACTCACTAATACTTCGTTTATCACTCACTAACACTTCGTTTATCACTCAGTA
>JAUZND010092301.1:0-14638 GCA_034780555.1 Coelogynopora nodosa | reverse complement strand
TGGTTTTTCCTGTGATTCTTTCTGTGGTTTTTCCCGTGATTCTTTCTGTGGTTTTTTCTGTGATAGTTCCTGTGATTTTTCCAGTGATTGTTCCCGTGATTCTTTCTGTGGTTTTTCCCGTGATTCTTTCTGTGGTTTTTCCCGTGATTCTTTCTGTGATTGTTCCCGTGATTCTTTCTGTGGTTTTTCCTGTGATTCTTTCTGTGGTTTTTCCTGTGATTCTTTCTGATTTTTCCCGTGATTCTTTCTGTGGTTTTTCCTGTGATTCTTTCTGTGGTTTTTCCTGTGATTCTTTCTGTGGTTTTTCCTGTGATTCTTTCTGTGGTTTTTCCCGTGATTCTTTCTGTGGTTTTTCCAGTGATTGTTCCTGTGATTCTTTCTGTGATTTTTCCTGTGATTCTTTCTGTGGTTTTTCCAGTGATTGTTCCTGTGATTCTTTCTGTGGTTTTTCCAGTGATTCTTTCTGTGGTTTTTTCTGTGATTGTTCCCGTGATTGTGAAATTCTCTAAATTCCTAACATTTTATAAAAAGACAAAAAAAATCCAAAAATGTGTTAAGAGAGGATAATTCTTTTTGTTATTCTAACTTCTTATTGTAGCATTTCAGCACTAACATATTGTTACTACAGGTCCGACATAATATGATGAATTCATTAGTTATGATCTGCTGTTAGACAATGCAACTTGTTCTCATTTATTAGTGTCAAAATTATAATACCTGCAATGTAGAGTTTAAAAGCCCACAGTTATGCATACCTGTACCTATAATAAAAACTAATAGTGTTTACTCTATACTATATATCTACTGAAGAAGATATGACAGTCATTTAGATTTAAATCACAAAAATGTTTTTCATTAGATTATATTAAAAATACAACTAATTATTCATAAAATTTCCGTCTGTTATATGTATTACTGTACAAACCTCTGTGAAACCGTGATATTATGTAACATTGAGAAACACTCGTCTTTGAATCAAACAGAGCCCAAATGGTGCCCCTACTTCTCCCGGTTGAGAAGTATTCCGCATAACAACGCAACTGGTCGATGGTTGACCCCATTGAGAGCTACCTGGGTCCCTGGAAGGGAGGACTGCTTCCTGATTGGCAGTATGCTCAACCCACGACAGGTTTGTTTATCGAATTATTGATTCTTGCGGTTAGTTAAATATGTGTGTTAATATACGATCTTTTGTGATGTTGATAACAGAAAATTATTCTATAATATTAAAAAAAATCAAACCATATATTTTATTATGTAACTATTCGAAACTTTTTTCGTAACATGTTATCAAAGACGCAATACTATTTTTATATATTGTAATAGCTCCAATTAATGTTCAACGCCTAATCTGAATTCTTATTCACTAAACCTATTCAAAAACCCTAGGTAATGCGTCTTTTTAAAATGGCATCTTTTATTTTCAGTGGGAAACATAATTAAAATTAATTTTGATCTTGCACATTTAATATTAAAATAATTCCTTAAAATATGAAGTAAGAAACCTGACAGGTACATGTTTACGCAGACAACGTTTAATATAATATATAACCCATTGTCTAATTTAAATAGAAATTAAATTTAAACCAGTGTCACAAATGAATCTGACTTTTCTTATTGACAGCAGCTGCAGTCTGTGTGATTTATAATTTGTAAATAAATATTCATTAGTTATATAATATTATATTTAATAAATTTAAGTTAGCCTGTCGGTTACACACAACAGTACAGTTCCCTGTATCAATCCTCTCTTTTCTTCTCAACCAGATGGAACTCTATAATGCAGTTTCTGGAGAATTGGTGAAGACTTTTACTGGCTTGACTTCAATCTGCTCATTGGTCAATATGCACCCTTCCTCTCGTGCGATTGTTGGGGGAAATTCTTCCGGGAAAGTTTTCATATTTCGACAACCGGGTGTTTTTGAATAATTTCGTAAACTTTTCAAACGTTAAACTAACTAACTCACTTTTGATCTGCATTTAGGAGTTATGGATTTTGTACTCTGCTAGTGGAAATCAACGATTATTTTAGCAATGTATTGTCTGTATTTCTTTCTTTTCGTATCATTATCATTATCATGTAATTTTTCTACATTCAGATTCACATTTTATAATTCGGATTTATTTTGCTAATCTTTAATTTTATTTATAATTATTATATATATAAACTTGTTGTTAGTTGTATGTTTGTATCTAGATTCAATAAAGCTATTTTTTATTTAGTTATAATCAGCTATATAATTAAGTTATGTCAACATAGGCTCCTCATATATTCGGAAGAACACATGTGAACTGTTATATTTATGATACTGTAATCACAACCCAATTGATTCTGTTGTAATTAATGTGAAAATTACCATGTGCAGAAGTTGAAAGAATTTTTATTGATTAATTTATAATAATTTCGTGTATTAAATATTGTTTATTGATTCATAAAGTAGACGTTTAGTAGAAATTCGATCAATAAAAAGCAAAATACTTTTCTCAGATACCTTAATTAACAGGTTAATTCACCCGCAGACCGTGAATCTTTCCTGCATCCTAAGTATAACTTCCTTGATTTATGCGAACAGTTTATTTAAAAAAAAAGTATAATGAATTGACTAAAGGTTTAAGATTATGTCCCCTAAAATGTTGTTTTGTCTTGTAATAACTGCCCAGGTTTCAGATTTTATGATACGGCTATAATTTTTTAATGTAACTTTTGATTCATCGACGCATCTATTCTATTTTGGAACCGTTATGAAATGTTTATAATTGTTTTTCAAAAAGTTAACGGAATTCTCTGAAAGGTTTTATTAGTCTAATTTTGTCTAGTCTAATGCTTAGTTCCAAATTTGAACACTCTAAAAGTAGCGAAAATCGTCCTGTTTTGTACATCGTCCATCTTTGGGACATTTCATTAAAAAAATAGTAGAATAATAAAAACATTTAAAAAATTAACAATATTTATAATATGTATAATTATGTTATAGATGTACACATAATGTGAAATATAATTACCTCTTAAAACCCTTCGTACGTGGACATACTTTGTAGGGTTTGCTACGTGGAGGGGAGGGTATTTTACCCCCCTTGGAAAACTAAACTTACTATCATCATATTAAGCTGAAATTTGGTATACAGATATAAAGACTTGTCGAGTGATAATTTTATTTTCAAAAAATGTTATCGATTGGTATCATTTTTATAACCTGATTACGTCATAAACTCCAGTTAGGAAAACTATAGT
This sequence comes from Coelogynopora nodosa, assembly GCA_034780555.1. Lineage (NCBI taxonomy): Eukaryota > Metazoa > Platyhelminthes > Proseriata > Coelogynoporidae > Coelogynopora > Coelogynopora nodosa. Next base: position 11,406 of record JAUZND010092301.1, on the reverse strand, counting down.
AAAATAACCATATATGCTATATATTGACCAATAAATGCTATCACTGTTCAATGCAACCAATTGACTTATTTTTTTGCATCTGATTATACTACTTATAAAAATAAGCTATAAGTAGTATAAATGCAATGTGAGTAGTATATTAAATTGCTGATTATTTAAATAAATAATTTTATTATTTAAGTTGACCATGCAGTTTCGCTCCTTTTGTTGTGAATTCATCAGGAATTTCGCGGCAATTCTTTTGTACAGAAAATGAATGTACCAACTTTTAGAATGCGAAAACCTAAACATAAAGGATCCATTTAATGTATTCACAATAAAATGCTGTAAGGTGAAAATTAAAAATCGAAAGTCGAGGTGTTGATTACCTGACAAAGCTGCCTACTAATTAATATGGTCAACCTTCATACCCTGAAACTAATTTTGAGTTGGCCTCTGTCTAAAATACAACTGAAAAATCGTTTATCCAAACTTAAAGCTCACGAAAGGTGGAGCCATGGTTTACACAAGCGCGCTAGAGAGTAAAGCAGGGATTGCAATTCCATGTTGGATTGATCCCATTTTATATTAACCCTTTGTAAGTGGAGTGGGGTTGCCAATTTTTTTTCAAAGAAATTAAGTTTTTGATTGAACTACAAACCGTACGACCCTAATTTTTTTAATCAGTGGTTAAAATACTTTTATCTAACTAAAAAATATAACAGAAATAATTTCGAATATTTTTACATACCGGAAATAATGGTGTTATTATTGATCCATTTTATCCCCCCCCCTGGGTTTTCATACTTGCCGAAGATATTAGGAGCTGAAACTTGCAACATAAAAAGAAGAAAAAAAAAGTTTTTCGTAAATTATATCCATTTAACTTGATCATTAAAATTATTTATTTAAATAACCAGCAATTTAAAATAATTCTCAAATAACCATTATTATAATACTTATAGCTTATTTATATATGTAATATAATTATAAAAATATATCAACAAATATAGATCTTGTGATCAGATGCAAAAAAAATCAAGTCAATTGGTTGCATTGAACAAAAGTTATTGCATTTATTGGTGAATATATAGCATACATACATGGTTATTTTCTTACAGTTTTTCTAACTGGAGTTTATGACTTAATCAGGTCATAACAATTATACCAATCGATTAATTTTTTTAAAAATAAAAATTGCTCGACAAGTTTTTAGAAAGTATCTGTATACCAAATTTCAGCTTAATCGGATGATATGAAGTTTGGTTTTCCAGGGGGGGAAATACCCTCCCCTCCACGTAGCAAACCCTACAAAGTATGTACGAAGGGTTAAGATATAACAGTATTTATTGCTAAAAAATTGGACAACTTACTCAAAATGAATCTTGGATGAAGTACGCATGGTGAAGTTCAAAGTAAGTGAAAGTGAAGTGAAAATTATAATATATATTTATAAATTCACTGGAAGTGAAAATTACGGATGTTTCAAAAACGTCTTGTAATACGTAATACTTGTTTCTATTTAGTTTAATGTATGATGAAATTGGTACCGTGATCGCCTTCCGGCTTTCATAGCGCCTAAAAAGAACTTGGGGCTGTCTGAATGACATTATATGTTCATTGACTGTTTACATTTTGTATATAATGATAAACAAATATATTTGTACGCTACGTTAATACTCTAAAATACCTATTATTACATTATTATTAATTTCACTCAATAAGATTATTATAAATTTGACAAATATTCACATATATGTGAATCAACTGGACTTGGGTAGTTGATATCGATAGTTTTAATTGCTATCATTTATACAATTAATCTAGTTAAAAAAATAATTGTTCACAAAGAAAATGGATAAAATATGATTAAAATAAACACAACTTGGTACATAATATATAACAAAAATAATGATTATATTACATGAAATTTATACTTTTTTAATGACCATAAAGATATCTTTCGTCATATAACTTAGAAATGAACAAGTAGTAATGAAAATATATAACTAAAAACTGTAACAGAAACTAGTTTAGATACTCATATTTCGGGAACTCCTGCCGCACAGTTTCTAATGTGAAATATATGGTTCTAGTTTTATTTCTTTTCAGATAACACAACATTATAATATATAATTCAAAACAACTGTAATTGTAACTGTAAAAGTTGTGTGCTATTTTTCTGATTTATAATAATATAAATATAAGTTATCGAATCACTGAGGAACATTTTAAATGTTGAATTGAATTGAGCAGTCGCGATTCCAGTAAAAAAATGCATACAATCCCAAAATTCTTAACAAAGTCAAAGTGACATAAGAAATCTACAAAAAATTAACAATAACTATAGGAATATCTTTCCAGAAGCCAAAAAACATTTCAACCTTACTAGGAAAATGATTTATCAGTATCTTATTAATTGTTTGTTGCATTGTATATTATTTTTGAAATTGCTATTTTCACTTCCTATATTAACTAAGTATCATAGAATTAAACTCTATAGTCAATTTAGAATTCCTGATACAAAACACAAATTTTCGTCGATATTAAATGTACCAAACATACAGCGCGCCTGTCTAGTGAGAACTGTTTTTTGTAAGTTTTTTAAATTCCTTTTAAAGGCCCGTTTAATTGTGAATACGTGATATTCGGATTTGTTGTGTTTTCTTTAAATAAGTCGGCTTTATAGGATTTTTGTTTGTACAAATATTTTATAGAACCTATATGTTGTACAATTTATTTGCTAAATGTTGTCATTCTTTTTTTACATTCTACTAGGTACATTCATACACACAACCTAATTTACAGTACGATGTTAGTAAGATATATTTTTTATTTGTCCATTTTTTTAAATGTTTTTACTATCTGTATTCTACTATTCTTATTAGATTGAATAAAAGTTTAATTGAGGTATCTTATAAACAGTGAACTTAAGTTAATTTATAGTTCTACAGTTAAGGCGGGAAGCATAATGCTAAAATAAGGATAAATAAATAAAGATATAATGCAAAAATACTATAATGCTAAAAATGCTACAATATTTATATATTCTGTTACTTGTGTGTTACTGGTACAATATAAATTAGTACAAATTTAGGTTTTAATATTACTCTTTACTTTAATTAAAATAGCTTGTAAAATATTGTAAAGAATAACATGACAAGTGAATCTGACATGGATTTAGTTTTACAAGATGCCCAATAATAATATTAATAAATTTGGTAGTTCAAATAAATAGCCGAAATAGCGTTTTAACGTTTTAAAGTAGGGTAGAGTTAATTTCATTGTTGAAATATGTCATGGAAATTACACAGGAAAGGTAAGTCAGTTATTAATGTTTATCAATATACTGATAAATTAAATGAAACCACATACTTCATTAACAACTAAAAGCGAAAAAAAACAATATTTTGACAAATTGTAGTTCCGGGTGTTGTAAATTAGATCCATATATATATATATATAGAATCTATCGTTTATAACGATTATTAATAAAAATGTATGTATATTATCTTAATATTATACAGCTTGTAATTGACGTAATGGTTTAAAATGCTTTTTGGAATTCTAAGTATTATACGTATGTTAGTTTGTACTATTATAGTACAATCAGATGTTTAGAAATTATTATTCTTACCGACTTTAATTTTCTTTTTTATTATTTTAAATATTTTACTTGCTTTATCGCACAGTATGTCATCATTAGTAACTATATTATGTTATGTTTGGTAATGCAGTAGGCTAGATTTGTAAAATATTATGTCATCAAATTATTAGGTTACGCAGTTTCTTAATGATAAACTCCCTCCAATAATCACATTTATAAAATATAACCAACATCTTTCTTTAAAATCTTTATATAATTAGGTTGACATAGAAGGATATATGTTAATAAAATGTACGATTTAGGCTAAACTAAATTTACAGTATTTATTTATTTATAATATTAATTGAAATATATGGAGAAATTAATTCTCGAAATGATCTTTATTAAGCAACACCTAGTATAATTAAAAAACAAAAACAAATCTCATTATTTAGTTGGTACCTACTATTGCATATACAAACAATATTTATATATGTATTAGTACAAATATCATATATGGCAGATTGTATCCCAGAGAAAAAGTTTGCTTATTGTTATTATTAGCACAAAACTATTGTCTCGATAATTTAGCTGCTGAAATGTGATTTTTTGAATTATACATTGGAATTTATAAACATCTCTTGATTCCGAAAAGTAAAACAATAAGAAATAATAAAATTTTCTGTGCACAATAGATTAATAACAAATGATTTCGATTTATTTATTTATATATAATATATTTATAGTTATAAACAATAATAAATTATATAAATATATTTACAAGAAAAATGTAATACAAAAAATAAATAATTAATTTAAATTATAAAATAAATAATAATGTTATATAAAATAAATGATGTGTAAAATTTATATGTATAAACAATTTATATTAATAGTAACGAAAAATTTATTTATTTAATAAAATAAGCTTAAATTTAATTTCAAATTAATTTAATTAATTTTAATATAATTTATTAATTAAATTAAATTAATATTTTTATGATATAAGTTATATTTAGAAAGCTCAACCTTAATGTTGGATGTTTTATAACATGTCACAATATATATATAGTGATAACATTTTCAATTAAGTTTTTTTCATGTGTTAAAAGTTCATCTTTTCCCTAAAGCTCAGAAAAAATGTTTTTTCTCCATGCCTTGAAATTATTTCCCTTCATCACATTACGTTGCGTTACTTAGCATTTCTTTCAGAAGTGAAAATTATTCATCTTTTCAAATCTAATACAAAATAGAAATATAAATGTATAAATGGGTTTTATTTTTGGGGATAAAATACAGTTCGATTTATGGACATAATAACTTTTTTTATTTAAAGGTGACATTTATTCAAGAGTATTTATTGTATAAGCTTTACATTAACATTGCTCCATATTCTATTTGAGTCAATCAATTTATTTTATTTTGAAAATATGTAATACAATCCCTATTATTATGTGTACCCCTAAGCTAAGATAGTGTATGAATTTTAGAGTGGTCTGTTTTTAAATTCCGAAAGCCGAAGGCTTGATGAATTTAAGTATAATAACACATTTAAATTGATAGATTGCCTCATTAATACATATTCATTTTTTTAAAATATTCCCGGAGTTATCCAAATAACTCCATGAAAATTAGCATGTATTAAATAGTAATATTTAATAATATTAAAATAAATCTGGGAAATGTGTTATATAAATAATACAATTTAATTTTTACTTCAAATAACTCTTTATAATGGATACGAAGTATGGGTTAATACTAGATTAGACCACGCTGTGCATGTCTATTGTAAACAATAAATATATTAAAACATTAGAACAAAGAAAGTTTTCATTTGATGACAATGCGCGTTATTCCTTAGACTTTAATTGAAAATCTATAAGCCCATATCTTTTACAGAGAATTAAAAAAAGTAGTGATATACGTATGAACGTAACACACATATTGTGATATACCAGTGCAGTATGAACATAATAGATATTGGGATAAGGAAAGAAAAAATGAAAGTCATAAAAGTAATTTATAGAATGACTAAATAGTAATGTGAATATTATTTGTAATTAAAATATTAATAAATTATTTGTGCTAAATTTTTATTCAATATTTTATTGCGAATATTTTACAACTTACTCTTAAATTGTATAATAGTGTTAAATGTCTCTGTTTTGGGATTAAGATGTTTAAATTGTTAAGATACAGTAAAACATGAATAAACAATAATCGTTAAATACAAACGTATTATTTAACAGCAATTTTCTGTAATAACTCATTATATTATGAGGATAATTTTAAAAGTTCAACGGAATGATTTTGAGAAAGTTACTATATGTATAATTTTTTTTTATAAAAATAAATATTATAACTTTTAACATCTTTAATTTATATATTTAAGATATTAGGTTTATTATTTGAATTTTTTGTTAAGGTCTAATTCTATGTTAAAAATAAATAACTACATTTTCAAAAATAGTGTTTTACATTTAAGATGTTGTTTCAAATGCAAAAACACTCCATTTTTGAGTCAAAAATATTTAAAATTAAGTTATTAAAAAGTGTTGAATTTTAATTTTAATTATAAATGTTTGTTTCTAAAAAATAATTAATGTCTTACATTTAAAAATAAGTTGAGGACATATAGACTTATGTTATTTTTTAATAAATGTACAATTTTACAATTTACATTATACAATAATTTCAATAAATATACATTAAATAATCAATTGAGAATTCAAATTGCTGTTTTCGGCGAGTCATCGTTGTAAAAATTATAGAAACAAATGAGATGACGACATAATATGCTTTCTTTTTATAGGCCTATATGTATTGTACACATATCTTTTTCGATAGTTTTTAGCACTAAAAATAGACTAAATTTGAAAAAAAAATTGTTTGCGTATCCATATATTTATATATATAAAAATAATAGAAAACATAAATTCGACAATAAAGTCTGTTAAAACCGAAATAAAATTTAAACGCAAAATAGTGTGTTGGAGTAAGTAATGGGTAGTTTGTGCATTATATTATATATTCCTTCAGAATCCGTCACTCTGCCTGACAGTCGTTATTGTCCGATCGAAATATTCCCTATATTGTATATGCGTAACTAAATTTGTTTTACTATATTATACAACACTTTCGGTATAATAATATAAACAAAGCATTAAATATTCGATAGTCAGACGTTTTTTGTCTATAGGCGTCTGGAAGGTGTTATAATTTCAGCCTTCTATCTATCTCACCTAAAACAAACACACTTTAAAATATATGTTTTGGCCTCATTTAAGCACACAGACGCTACGACGCTTTCGATTATAGTAATATCAATGCATTAACAAACCTATGAAACTAAATTGTTCCTTAGTACCTAATACGCCCATAAGGAATCGTATATCTTTAACTTTATCTACGTTTCTATATATATATATTTATCTATATAAAATTGCATAAAATCATAAATAAATTATTTTTTATGTAAAAATAATTTTTTAAACCCTTGTAATCCTATGTCACGAATAAAAAATATACGGAAACATTTTTAGTCGAAACAAGTGTACCAGTTACTTAGTAATCTATTAACTCCATAAACTGAGAAAGCAATTAGCTCGAATGTTTGTCGAGATATAACATGTAATTTTTACACTGTGATTCTAAAAACATTAAAATATTTAAAACGTGTAACCGCTATTACCATCGTATTATGATAAGAAAACAGCGTAAAAAAACAGCGTACATAAATATGGAAAGCAGATAGCATTTTATTAGATGAGAGAAGCAGATTACAGTACTATTAATCCAATGAACCTGATGATAGGCGTATTAAAATCATGAGCCGATAATGTAAGAAAATATACATTTACTGAAAAGGGGACAATATATTTTTCACAACATATCAAGCAACCGAAATTTGATTAGTGATTTAAAAAAACAGAAAACATCTCATCAATAAAAGTCGCCAAATGTTAAATATAGCCTGCGAAAGGAATATAACACTCAGTATTAGCTTCTTTTTATCCAACTGTCCCTCAATCGATATCTAACACAAATCAGAGACAAATAAAGATTATATAATAAGACGTTTAATGTTCAACGTTACTTTTGACTGAAATTGAAACCAATAAATAAATCAATAGTTTTACCCTCCTGAGAATAATATTGGACAAGAAATGTAAAGCACCAACTGCGTAACCACAGTAATATTGTAGTATATACGGCGGATATGTTAACCTACAGACTTATAGACAAAATCTATAATCAAAATATTTATCTTATTACAAATAAACCGCTTATTTGCATATAAACATATTCATTATGTGACGTATCAGAGGCGGATCCGGAGGGGGGAGGTGTGCAAGAGTGTGAAACTCAAAAAGTGCTCTTCAAAAAAAATTGGTAATAATATATAAGAAAGCATTATCATCAAATACATATAGTTAAAGACAATATTTAGTTAAACTTAATCACTATCGATATACACTTTATAAAGACATCTCCATATTCTAGAGGATCCTTCCCGATCAAATATAATTTCCTATATATAGGCCATTGAGGGCCTTTGGGGCATATATTTGGGTTGTTTTTCTTTTCTTTTTGATTACATATTGGAGATCTGTATTTATTTTTGTAGACAAGGATTCATTATATTAGAATCCTTTGTGTATCAATAAAATCCTTAATAATAAAAATTGCACTTTTTTAAATGAGCTGCCGCTCCTAAAAAGATCCTAAAGTTGCGCTATCGTTTACAAATTTATTTCATTATGTTAAATTTTAACGGATCATTCATCAACTGTAATAATATATTCTGAATTGTTTACTTAGCTAAAATTTATTACTATATATATATATAATACACATTGGTAGGCATTTGTAAGCCAATAAACTAAATAAACTTGCCAAAATATAAAATATTTCTAAAATTAATTGTAATGAATTTATAACTAAACAATATGTTCAACTAAATAAACTGTATAGTTTTAATAAAAAGACATCATAGGACATGTTAGAAAGAATATTATTATTTATTTCGAACACGCTATGTATTATTGTCAGTCATAGCGTAGTTTACGTACTCATAGCTACATGTTTTAAAAATCATACATACATACATACATTTTTAATAAGTACTACTTGCATTCCAGTCATCAGTAGGGAGACTATAGAGTACCTGATCAGAGCTGAATAGCTCGAAACCGGTAGTGCTCTGTCTCTCCGCTGTTTGTACAGGTTCTGCGCTTAGTGCTTACTTATTATATTGATCATCTGCTCATCCATTTTCTACTTCATATTTGTTGTAAAATCTTCTTATCTCGTATTTTTTTATTTAAATGTTAATTTGTAGTGTTATGTTAATTGGAGCATATATACATCGTATTAGTAAATATCAAATAGCAAAATATCAAATTGTTTAAATTGGAAAACAATTACTTAAATCTCTTACAAAAAATGACGGTTTGTTTTATTTAAAAGAATATATTAAGAATTATTCATGTATAAATTTACAGAAATTGGCAAACAAATCGGTCTGTTCAGGTGCAGGGTTCAGGGTTTACAACTTACTATTTAGTTTTTGGTTTAGTTTTGTTTGCAACTTATGAATAGGTAAAGGTCATTTTCATTGAATAGGTAAAATATTGCTTGTAGATCTGTTTGAATAATAGATTGGATAATTTTTTCTCTTAAATAATACAACTTTTAAAACTATAATTTATTAATCCATACTTTGTATCCATTATCATGAGGAGTTATTTGAATTGAAAATTAAATTATACGATTTATACAAAACATTTGTGGGATTTATTTGATGAACCTAAACTTATTCCTAGATTACTTCATTTAATCCATATCTGATTTTACCGGGATATTCAAAATAGTACTTAAACGATTAAAGAAAATTAGTATGAATTAAATGAAGTTATCTTTGTATTTTATTGTGTTATTATATTAAAATCACTCAAGCCTTCGGCTTTCAGGATTTAATAACATAACACACTAAAATTCATAAATTATCTTATATGTATTATGGTTATGTATCTTTTAAATAGTACAATTTATTATTGTTTAAAAATATATAAATTTCAAGTATTTGTAAAATGCCTAATTTTTAACATTATAATTATTTTGATTCTTTTTATTGCAAAAAGATAGTCGTAAGTATCCTCTGAGAACACAATTTTAAGCCTACTCCAAGCACATCTCATTCTGCTCGACTTTTGAATTAACTCTAGCGAGAGCGAGTACAAGTTCTTTTCCTCTGCCATAAAGCCATGGTTATATTATTGCGTGTTCTAGTCGATTTCGTTCGTTCGACTTTTCTTTATAAGGTCCTCAAAGCAAACACAAGAGGAGGAAAAAAAATGATCCCATCCATTTTTTGTTTCAATGTTCCTAATTTACATATTTCCCTAGAGAAAGTTTAAGCCGTTGGGTAATAATCTAGTCTTCATTACCACCCCTCTTCCCCACCAACTATCTATCCCCCCCCCCCCCCCCCACTCTCTTTCTCTATCTCTCTCTATCTAATTCTGCTCGATTTCTATATAACACAACACACATTATATCCGTTTTGTTTACTTTTACCAACAACCTACGATCCTGGATTTTTGTTCTTGAAATCTCTTCGCGCTCCTTGTACCTATATACTGCTTCATATAATAAATTTAAAGTTTTCATTATAGTTATACATCTCTTTTCTAATATATACATCTAGTTATATTGTCGAATCGATAAGTTGGTGATATAAAAGTCTAATTTTCTGCAAACAATATTAATTTACATTTACTTACAATGTTATATAGCGTTAAGTATCTTAACATAGGCTATATAAATGTTAACCACAGTTTATACACAAACATACATATTTACATGCGGTTATTTGCGAACGGAAATAGCTTTAATGACATCAATATGTTACCATTTTCAAAAAAAAGAATTATTGTATAAGGATACCGGAAGTACAGTGCAAAGGGAATAACAATTGTAAAGTGATCCTACAGAAAATATGAGAATACTGTAAAAATATACCAAACGTTCACAGAATTTGAGGAGTGGGGAGGGGGATTAGTGTTGCACACAGTAAACCACCGTCAGTACATATCACCCAGCTGTTATAAAATATTTTAACATTTATTACTGATATAATAACACATTTATTAAATTACCTCAATAAATTTATTGATTATATTCTTGAAATAAAAATTAATTGAATTTATAGATATTACATATTTTTAATAAACATTTATTACTATAATTATCGTTTTTTAAAATATGAAATATCTATCATTTAATTACAAAGATTAAGATCAATAACCATAAATTAGGTGTGAAAAATGAACGATTTTATGATATTATGATACGTCAACGAATGATAGTGTTACAAATTGACATATAATAATAATAATAATAATAATATATATCATGTACTAATAAAATATAGGTTACAGATTACTGCCAATGTCAGTAGCGGTAAACATTTATAGCTCATTCGTAGATAGAACAATAGTAATGCAGTACATTAGTTTCGTACGATATGATAAGTACTAGTACATGCAATAGTACATACAATAGTACATACAATAGTACATGCAATAGTACATGCAATAGTACATACAATAGTACATGCAATAGTACATACAATAGTACATACAATAGTACATAGAATAGTACATACAATAGTACATGCAATAGTACATACAATAGTACATACAATAGTACACAAAATAGTACATACAATAGTACATCCAATAGTACATGCAATAGTACATACAATAGTACATACAATAGTACATACAATAGTACATACAATAGTACATACAATAGTACATACAATAGTACATACAATA
>JAUZND010092300.1:0-14640 GCA_034780555.1 Coelogynopora nodosa | reverse complement strand
TTGAAAAAAAATGGGCATACCCCCCCCCCCCCACGTACGAAGGGTTAATTAATGGATAATAAAGAATTTAGTTTATGTTCAATAAATATTTAAAAATTAGGGTGGACGGTTACTTTTGTCCAGAGGTGTATATCCGTTCAGATAAAATAAAAACGTCCATCCACAAACTTTTTCTATGAAGTTATTACTATTCAGAATTGACCACCTTATTTCCATAATACGTAGATTTATTCTGTGACATCGACCGTTCTGCTTAAAATCTGTGTTGCATATATATGCACTTAAATATAGGCCTATGGTAAAACTCTAATTCAAATATTTTGCAAATACGTCCCTGGAGGTATGTTTATTCGCTTAGATGGCAATTAACAGAGTAACAATTAACAATGTAAATTAACCTCGAGAAAATTCTTGCACACGTGGAAAATAAAGAAAAGAATTTTACTTTTGGTAAAAGTAGATGAAAAACAGTATTGTTCTAATAATTTTCTATACTTTAAAAATAAATGTGATATACTTAGCTTTTTGTTACGTTAGCAATTATTCGCTTTTATTAAAATTGATTAAAAATAACATTTACTTAATTCTGTTAATTTACATAGATTAGTCTCCCATAGGTTTAAATATAGATATAGGTTTGAAACAGGTGAACGAATAAATGACTTTCCGTCAACCATACATTATAAATAGGTAGTGAACGGGGTAACGTATAAAAATTGCATACAATAGTAACACAGTGAGTATATTCATACCAAAAAGTTATAATTTAACAACTATAAAATTATGTGAATAATATATTTCTAAAAATATGTACTTGCAATAAACTAAATTTTAAAATGTTCTATACTGTATAATTCAAGCAACATTTTTGGGTGCGTTTTCTTGAACATGATTGCATCTGTTTCTTTACCACATAAATAATGACCAATTGTTTTTTTTATAGAAATAAACTAATCATAAAAGGTATTTATAATATATTATAATAAAGCAATATTATAACATAAAGTAGTAAAACAATACAGAATTTTAATATGTACACAGACCAATAAATATATTACAATTTCTTCAACTCAGTCAATACAATATTCAAAGTAAATATAAAAAATAGCAGTCAAGTTCATTGGTATTTACTACTTTTTGTGGTGTTTCTTTTTCTTCTCTTTTTTTCTGTCCTTTTTCTTTTTCTTCTTTTTCGCTTCCTGAAAAAAAAATTTTTAAATTGTTTATTGTTTTATGTTTTCAGTTAATACAGTAGAGCTAAATAGAAATAAAAATAGTAAATATACAAAATAATGTCGCTAGTATCACTCTAATATTAGCTATATTTAACATTATTAGTACATATTTGTCATTAAATAGACAGGCTAGGCAAGCGTCTGATTAGAAAACAATGACAGAATTATTGTTGCCTTTGAAGAACCACATCAAAATGAATTACAATTAAAGGGAATGTTCAATTACGTTTAATTGTATAGTAGGCTAAATGCTGATGTGTCAATTTGATTCCATCCTCCAGCTAAATAGGCTTCTAAAAGCGACTGCTACGCTAAAATAACTCTTAGAATAATACAAATGATTAAATACGAAAAATATTAAATTATATATAACTTGGGCTTCTTATATTATTGTTTCTACCTTGTTTGTTCATAATGCACATGTTAAATAATAAAAACAGAATCCTTTGTGATTAAATAAAATTGTTGTATTATAAAAGCATATATTATCAGCTGCGGGTAACATTTCAACAATACCAAATTTGTAAGCATCAATTTATATTATTTTCATAAAAATGTAAATTTTACTACAGCTAACTCGGTGGTAATGTAAGGTTGCATAATTTAGTCACGTTATCTCATTATGCCATTAAGCTCTTCCAGTTGTTAAATGTGTATTATATATATATGAATATAATATATTTATATACACACAAATGTTAAGAAAAACACTGCAAATACCGCTTGTTTTATATAGAGAGTTATCAGAAAACTTTAAAGTCGTGCAAGGACAACATCGTCAAGGTAAATATAGAGTTTCCAGACCAATTACAATAAAATTCCAAACGCAGAATGCCAACCTTCCTAAATGAATCAGAATTTGGTACAAAGGAGGGGTGTAATGGAGTGTAGGGGCACCATAGCCCCAGCAGTGTCCAGGAACAGAGCCCCCGGTGAGAGATTAAGGGGGCGAGGCCATCCAGAAAAATTGTTTATTTACGCAAACTGAAAATAGACTATTATTGTGAATTGGCATTCTGAACTGCAAAATTTTTCATTAATAAAAAGCCTCAATTCGAAACATTATTCGTCATTTCCGGACCTTATCTCATTCTGGCACGCCTAACCATCATCACCCACGACCCTAAAACACCCATATTTTAATGCAGTTTTATAACATTCATCAGACCTATAAAAACAAAGAAAATCCCAACATCTGGCAACCCGTAAAAAAATGGGGAGATTGGGTTAAATGGACACATCAGCATTAAACCTAATATTACGCATATTATATTACACATAAAATATTACCGGAGCCTTATTTAGTATATGATTGTGTAGTATTACATGGCGACTTTAAATATATCATTTGTTGTTCAAAAAAATGATTGGTTAAGTGTCGATTTAGCGACAAAAATATAATATGCTAATTGAAATATTTATTCTGTATAGGGAAACATTTTGCCTATTTTTTGTAAATAATGACGTCTAATAACTATCTGCGCAGTATGAACTAAACGATTATTTAGCAGAAAGTATGTAAAGTTGTGAACATTAAAGTCTGAACACTTGAAGATAACACTTTTATGATGTCTAAAATGGTTATTTTTAACCTATTTGAGTCATGCATAAAGTCATAAAATATTTTAGTATATTGAACAGAAAATAGAAAGTAATTAAAGAATTAGACAAGGAACCAATTGACAATTTCAGAACTATAGCGTGTACACAGACAGTCAAGGCGGTGGTACACACAATAGGTAACAAACGAAATATTCTGAAACATGAACGACACTTCATATAATAATTACATAAAACATTATCTTATCATATGACACTAAACAAATAAGCCCCATTTCTGTACTTGTAAAATACCTTATAAGAGCGAGAATGCTTTGCTAACATAATTATATAATTATCAGAAAATATAATATACATATTAATGATAGCCTAAACAGATCAGATACACATCAAGGATGTAAACTATGTTAATGAGAACCATCTCATTTTTGCAGGTCACTTTTTATCTATTGATTGCCGCACTTTGACCAGAGTGCCACTTATTATGTATTATGACTGATACATTTTAAATTGGTATTACTTAGGTACGATATCCTTTATGATAAATAGCAATTATTACCCATTATAATAACATACCAATTAATCCTATAGTCTTATACTAATTCAATCATTAATTACATAATATTCAAATCGTCCGATATAGTATTCGTCATTAGGTCCCATGATTACCATATTTAGTACGTCATTCCAAATTTCTATGTGATTCTCAGACTCTACTTGTTTGATTACCAGATTACAAGATTATTATAAATACCTGTAATAATTACAATGGCATAAAACTCTGGGAAGTCAAATTATGCATTACAAATATAATTATATTATAATACACGCTATTATTATTTTCAGTTATTAATTTAGAGTATCAAAATAATTAACCACTAAAAATCTATATTGAGTTTTATCCATAATATAATATAGTATAATATAATATGTTAATAACACTTATCTATAGTTGCAGACATACATTTCTCTAAAGAAAAAAAGTTCTAAACATACACAGAAAGTTCTGTTTTAAATTATGTAAACTATAATTTCTTTAAAAGACAATGGCAATTGCAATGAACACACTAAACATCATAATTATATTAAATAAATACAGTCCCCGAGAAGGCAATTAGGCACCTTATGACGTCGTTTGGGGGAAGTTTGTCCGCTTGAGTGGGACGATGTAGACGAGTGGCGCCGTCGACGATCCCTTTTTACAGATTCATCCGTCCCTTTGGTCTACATGGAAGAAGAATAAAGTGGAGCTAATAACATAAGATATTTCAAAATGTATTTCAATCAAAGGTTCATGTGTTGCTGATAAGTGCTAATTTAAAACAATTCTCTATTAA
The DNA here is from genome assembly GCA_034780555.1 of Coelogynopora nodosa. Lineage (NCBI taxonomy): Eukaryota > Metazoa > Platyhelminthes > Proseriata > Coelogynoporidae > Coelogynopora > Coelogynopora nodosa. Next base: position 10,508 of record JAUZND010092300.1, on the reverse strand, counting down.
AAAATTGTGTTGAAAAATTATACATTGGGGGTTTTGAGAAATAACAAAAAACACAGACTGAGAAAATCTGGGTATGTCCCCCTAAACATAAACGAAATAGATTCATCTTCTTGTATGCATAATATGATAATGTTTACAAAACATTTGAATCAGCCATAATCAGTTACTTAAATGAAAGGTCTGTATTCTATAACTAACTCTTACAGCTTAAAATTGTTGGTCCCCAAATACTTATGATCATGTAAATGAATCTTGTTGACGGACCTACAGAGTAATTGACACTTGTTCCAGCCCATTGAATAATATTATGTTTGTAACAACAACACCACATTCAAAAGAATATTTGGAATATTTCTTCTAAAATGAAACTTTACACAGTAACATAATTAAGACAATTATGATTATAGTATTTCAATTAGGAAATCGATTAAACACGTATAAATAAAAGAAGCATAATATGCCTATGGGTATACCACTTTCCGATTAATTATAACTTTTATTAAACCAAAATAATAAAGTAAAAACACATTAGACTAATTAAAATATTTCTCTATGCAGAATTCAGGTTTTAAAAATAAAGTAAAATTTTATAAAATTATTATTTTCAAATGTGACATTCATAGTTAAAAAACATTACGTACCTCATTTGTTTAATTTAAGTTAAATTTGCAGGTATTACGTGGTTAGTGTATCTTCGATACATGTACTTATTGATATATTTTTCAGACAATATTACAATTTGCGATGAAATAGGTCTTTTACACTGTTATTAATATCTGACAATAACAAAACATCAAGAAAATTGAAATTAAAATAACGAATGAGAAGTAAAGTATTGTAAAGGTCTCCAATAAATGACGAGCATATAGAAGGTATTTGGGTCCTCCCGGCTTACTTTGTGCGGTTTCTCAGAATGAACAACTGTTTCGGGTTCTGGAGTAATTTCATCAGTGTCGGGAAGAAGTTCAAAGGCCGGACCGCCAGGTGTGTGAAAGCAATCTTTAGGAAGATGACCTTCAACAGTAAAGAAAAAGTAGCATGATATAGTTCAGAGGTCAGAAAGTTGTCATGATTACCTTACAAGAAATGAAACATCTATATAAGTATTTAATGGTTATGGTAGTTCATTATTTTAATTAAATAAATTATCTTCAAAAAAACTGGTATAAAAAATAAATTATATACCTTATTATTCAACGGATAGTTTCAAAGTTACGCATCATATCAAATAAATATGTAATGTATGTAAATTTATTAATGAGCGACTGAACAGGTATCTCAAATTTACTTTATGAAAAATCATCAGTTTTAAGCACCGGGAAATATTCAATGTTTTAATCCATCCAAATGTTCGAAACTTCAAGGATCATACCGGAACTCAAGTGGAACATAATTTTATGCTAAATCAAAATATTCTGGACCAGATATCATACAGTTTGTCATTTTGTAGAAGGGACAGCTAGTCTTCCTTGTAACCGATTTAACCATTTAAAACAAAACAAAATATCCGTTAAAGTTGATTTATATTCTTAGTTACTATTTCATTTGGTTAATTTTAATCTATTATTTAATTACTTGCTAGTATTCTTTATTTATTTGTTAGTATCGTTTTTAAAATTCAATTAATTTTTGCTTATATAACTGTAAATTGGGCTAATCAACAGAGAGTCAAACTATTTATGTTTATGTTATATAATCAAAAAAGAAGGTTTGTATAATATGTACATTACTACTGATAACTTTTAATAGTAGTAAAACATGATTAGCATTAATTAAAAAATATATAGATAAATTTAATGAACGTCTACTGGACCTTTTGAAAGTATAATTAATATGTATAAATTGAATATTTTGACATTAGTTTAATTTTAAACTATAAAAATAAACCGGCAATATACATGGCTATAAATTTTAATATTTCATGTGTATACATAGGTTCCAGAAAGAGCTGTTTCTTAACAAAATAAATAAAAATATAGAACAACTGTAACAAAGAACGACAAATTATAAAATATAGAGTCCAAAAGTGGGGTTTTTTCAAAGCCGATTAAAACATGACGGCTGTAAAAATAAACTAACATTTTTAAATGAATTAACGGTAGAATATTTATACAGATCAAACAGTTTATAATTTTTTTAATTAATAAGTATAAATATATGGGTATAACCGTCAAATTAATAAACTATAATTCACTATTAAAAGCAAACTCAATAAATTTTCAAGCTTCTTAAAAATGACGTATGTCTATAAACAGTAACTATAAAATAATCTATACAACAAAAATTTTCACTGACATATCATTAAAAATAATACAAAACACAAAGTATAAAATATAACAAATGTAACTTAAATTCACTTAAAAACACATAATTTCAAGTTTGACTAAATCTTTAACATATTCTCTAAATTAAATAGATTTCTAACAAGTAACGGACTTAATATCTTCAAAAGTAAGAAGAAGAATCGACGTCAAGGCGTTGTTTCTGGAATGACTATACGATACCTGTACCGCCGCATTTTCGGCATTTCGTGTTGAGGACAGCCTCCAGTTGGATGGGCTGATGACGACTGCTTGGCCGACTCTTTCGTCGCAACTCTTCTTGTCTGTAGAGGAAAGTTGACAGGGCTGATATTACAATAACTACCATTTATAAATCGGTAATCTTATTTGTCTAAAGTAAATATGTATACTTAATACATGATAATATAACTATCTACTATAACACCGTTTTTCTATTGAATTATTATTCTGAAGGTTGTTTTTTTATTTCATCTGTAATATAATTACAATGATTGCAAAATATAAATACTAAAATATTAATAATTTAAAAAATCAGTCTTTCTTGCATTAACTGTCGATACAGAAATATGTTCATACAATATTATATGATGCAATGTTTTCGGTTATAGAGAAGCAAACTTAAAATTTTTTTAAATAGTTTATTTATTATAACCGTTTTATTTTGAAGGTTTTAAAAAATTGCGGCAGAATACAGCTGGTATAACAAGTATAACAATTCAACGGAGTGAACACTCCTTTAAATATAAACGTACCCCAGTTGAACATTATTCTTATCATTATCTTCGCCCGAACTTTGATTCACATACTTCATGCTCAATCCAATTTTGCCTCCCTAAATACACAAAAAGATAGAAAACAGCGAATGTTCTGTAAGCATCGCATCACCGGTAAAGAATCAGTCACAACACCCGTTTGGTCGTACATACCTCATTACTTATCACTTTACAGAATATACGTTGGCCCTCCTCGAGAACATCGGACACATTTTCCACCGCATAATTTGATATTTGTGTTTTGTGAACAAGACCTTGAAAATACAAAAAAAGTAAAAGTTTGGTACCACTAAATACAATGTTACCACCATTTTACAATATCTCTAAAACTGCATGATGTTATAAAATTAAAAAAGATAATAATTGTTGTTCTTTTCACTTTCAAGGTCACAATATTTGCTATACTTTGACTATAATTACATTATATAAATTAGACGAAATGTAATATATTATTTAAGTTAGGTCGAAGTATAAAAAATATCAACTTTGATGGAATAAAAATTAATGAATTTGACTATTTAATAACTTCGATTCTACGATTCTACAAGTTCAACGTCGAAGTGATTGTACAATTAGGATATAAAAAAAAGTAATTAACCGCTATGTTCATATTTGTCTATATGGTAAAGTAATTTAATACAATACCCATAAAAATGTGATCAACAAAATATTACGATTGTTATTATATTCAACAAAATAAGTCACACATATAATATGACAAGCCAATGCTAACCTTGAGATTCAAAATTATCCAACTGAACAAAAGCACCGTAATCCTTTATTCGTAAAATCTAAAATAAAAGGGTAGAAATAGGTATCATTGATCAAAAGTTAAATCAAACTAAAGTAAATAGACTGTGATGTAGGAAACATAGCTTACATATTTTATCACATGAAATTATACAGATAACATGATAAATTAATACCTTTTCAGTTATAAAATAAATAATTCTAGCAATATAATTTCAAGGCTATAAGTTAAGTTAAATTATGTAATCAGTATATTTGAATGTATTTACTGAAATTTCAGTTAATAGAAAGTTTAAACAAATAAAATTATTGCAGTTTTTCAAATTTAGTTATGCAAGAGCATTAATAAATAAATTACAAATAAAATACTGTATTTAAGCTTGAACCTTTACAATCCCATTATAAGTAACAACAGTTCATAATAATATAGCGAATGAGTGAAGCCGAAGGCATACCTTTCCCTTGATGACATCATATAATTCTGGTTCTTTCATCAACTAAAGGAAATAATAACAGAAAATTAATACAGTATCTATATTACAGGAATAACATATTTCAAATAAAAATATATAAATGTCATAAAATATAATTAGCGATACATGGAGTATGCCGTTCAATTTGAATAGAGTTTGTTCTGAAAATCATAAATCAATGGGTTTCGTGGGTATTCATGGTGATGTCAAATCTATCAGATATATGTATAATATTATTTATCAAAAATTTGTGTATTTCAATAAAAAAAATGTGACTAATTACAGATATAACAACAGTTCATTTAATGTAGTATCTTACTAAGTTGTTTGTATAATCTATTTTGTAAAAGTGTATATAGAACGTATTAATGCACATCAGCGTGATTTGTATAATTGTCGTGGTCGCCAGTGGTAATTTGTTCAGGCTTTTGGAAGAATATTTATAGAAATGATATTGGTTCAAAATTTTTATATTAAAAGGTTTAAAGCAAACAGGAAAACTATTTTAGTGATAAATTAGTCTACAATTTAAAGTACTAACCCTATATGCAGTCTCGCTTCATTGTAATATATTTAGCACAATTATAAAAAAAAACGTTAGTGTTATATGTATAATCTAGTAGCACCATGCGCCTAATCATCTAAGGGGGGGGGGGGGGAGGGCGATTTCAAATTGCCACAAGAGCATTAAATCTATACATTATATTAATTAACTATTCAATTAATCTCACACATTTTCCAATATATTTCCCCACTTTGATTGTATTTTTACATATTTGTGGTTAAATAAAATTATTATTATTATTATATAGGAATATCATTCATATAAAAGAATGCAGGGAGACTTCAACAAAAAGACGATACGTAGAAAACAGAACATTTTTCTACAGAATAAAATTATCCGATAATAATGTTTTCTTTAAACATTCAAGGTCCTGTATTATATATAAACAATTTATGTATAACATTCACTCATTATTATAGTAATATAAAGAGAATGACACTAGCTAACATTCTAAATGAAATTGTTGATATTATTCTTAGAACTAAATACAACAATATTTATAAATATTATTAATTTCACATTTTATGTATATATCGTAATACAGTACGGAAGAGTATATTCTAAAATACAACAAACTCTGTGTGATATATGTTAACAAATTACATTATTCAATTACAAATTCACGGTTTTTATCTATTTAATATTGCCCATTCTCCCCGGTTTTTATAGAATAAATTCGATTTTTAATGTTATAATTAGTCTTAAATTGAAGTCTTAAACTTGTATATATATTAGACACAGATAAAAATGCACATCAGCCGATTTTATGGAAAATATTAAACTGAATGTTCAATTTGATATAAAATTAAAATAACAATTTCCTAATTTAATTTGTCAAAACTTGAAATTTTGGTTTAATTATTGATGATTTCCAGGTCAGTTTGCACCTTGTAAATAGAGGGAGAAAACTAGAGATAATGACAACCATTTACACTGTTAAAACAAGAAGCTAGTTAGGAAAAGAAAATGTTAGACTAATGAAAAAACAAATCGTATACTGAATTAATATAGATTTATTAACAACCACGACAGTATCAACTATACACATGAGAAGAGACGATAATATCAACAACCAGAACACAATCAGTATGTACAAGTCAACAAGGCAGGTGAAGCAGCCAACATCAAGACTCTCCCCCCTTCGTCGCCACCTCCCGATCAACTACTCCCGCCAACTCCCTCGCTCTGTCCGCCGCCCTGGCCAAACATTGACCAATCACAGTGGGGCATATGGCCGGTCCGCCCTGTTTGTCCAATCCCAGGAGACGGGGGGAGGAGGAGGAGGGGGGGTTGTCACCGTCCAGCACCAGGGTGAGCTGACCACCATACTCTCGCTCTTCCATTTCGTTGGGGTTGGTGAGGACCCGAGCCTCGGGACCCAGGGCCCAGCTCACGGCGATTGGTCGGCGGGTAAGCGTCAGTTTTGGGCCTTTCTGGAAATTAATAAAATTCAAATATGGATGTTAAAACAGTTGTGTTAAATTCGCAATCTGGCATATATAAATGTTGTTCGCAAAATAATATTAATAAATGAACTGGTCCTTTTTACGACTGTTAACCCTGCCCAACAGCAACAGACGTTTCTGGAAGCCAATTTATTTGGAGGGTAAATCAAAGTGAGCCCCCAGTATTTAGCCTACGCAATCAAATAATATCCATAATTTAAGGAGATTATTGTTTAGCATATCAAGGTGATTCAAAATATATTATTTGTTATCTAATCGTTGGTTATCTGTATATTTAGCGACAAAGATGTGCTAATTAAAATAAAAGAAATAGGGAGAAAATAAAGTTAAAAAAAGGTTTACAACAATTTTAGATAATAATTAATGACACCATAATAGTTATCAATATGCCCCAAAAAATAAATTAGAAGAAAATAGGCAAGGATTTAACTGACCAGTGAAAATTTTCGCCTGAAAGCATCATCTTTTAAAAAAGGCAAAATTAAAAACCTATAAAATCTAATTCAACTCATTTTAAGTCGTCATCATTTATAACGAAACCAAGTTATTCTCAATATTCTACTAAAATGTATTGCATCCAAAGTTGATTGAGAATTAGTAAAGTTCTGAAAATTCCAAACGAAAAACTGAGTAGGTTTTAATAGTAAACGGAGCAAACATCAATGAGACTATTGGTTAATTCTAGGATTAATAATATAATAATAATGTACATACTTAAATGTAGCCTTGTGTATTATACACGTTACTTATAAAGTACGGATATCTTCATTACAGAACAGCTGCAGGAACATTAATTAAAAATGACACCGCTAGCCACACTTGACACACCCTATCCAGAAGAACCAGCGAGTCCACCTGCTCCCTGAACTCCAGCCTCGGCAGCCGGGTGTCCTGTAGTGCCGCCACCGCCGCCAGCAGACATGCGTCCCTCAGACAACCGTCACAGTTGGTCACCACGACATCAACATGGACACAGAAGGCTTGTCGACCGGGTAGAATTATCAGGCCGCCCCCCGCCAGGTCCCCTGTGAGCTGGGGACAGCCGGCAGCAGAGAGGGTGTCCTGGAGCCACTGGCTGAGTGCCTGGGCCTCCTCAGAGGGGGGTCCGGGGACAAAGCGGTTGGCGCAGAGGGGGGGCAGATCGACGTTGGCTACCAGCCAGCCAGTGGAGGGTTGGTCGGCTGGTGGGGCTGCCACCTTGAAAGGTTTGAAAGGTCACAATTTGCATGTTGACTATATAGATAGATATAATATAATAATAGGATAAAATACGAATGTCTACAACAAAAGGCTGATTTACAGAAATATATAAATTCTTTAATTCTATGATTGAAAATTATAATAATAAGAAACGCATTATTTAAAAAAATTATTTGATTATTAAACTGGATCAGTATGGAATTAGTGACATCGAGTATTAGATATAAACATTTCCAGCTACAACGATTCGATTTTGTTGATTTAAAGGTCAAGGTCATTTCCCTTAAGTTCGAGTATGCAAATTAGAAATTGAGAAGATATCCTATTAGAAGAAATAGATAATTATTCATCTTTTTTTTAAATATGGCCACTTCAGCCATATAAGGACCGGGAAGGTTGATTTCAAAGATAATTCCGACCACTAAGTTAAGTATGGATAGTGCAACTGCTATTATTATTAATTGATCGGAGTTACGGTATCAATTCAAAACACATAGAAACAATATATATATATATATCATAATTATAGATATACATACTACTATAAGTACAATATAAATGTACTATTTAACAAAAGCACCTCTAAATATTCATTTTTTTATATATCGCTTAGTACTTTTTGTTATTATCTATATTGCCCATATCAACTGCACTAATAGTGCCTAAATATTCTGTATTATAATTCAAAAGTTAATTTCAAAATTCACATTGGAGCCAAATGACTTTCGATATCAAAGCAATATGGAATATATGGATGTCGTTGATCGATAAGAGTAATGTTGATAATAATAGAGTATTGGGCGGTGACATTTTTTCAATAGAATATTATTATAGTAATTAAAGTAGTACATTTATATTATGTACTTATAATGGGAATTTAAAATAATAGTATACATAATTGTAGACTACATATAGTATATATACTACTTATAACAGACAGTATACATAAAAATATACACACTGTACACAGTTGCACTCTCCATACTTAATTTAGTCGGAATTCCTACTCAAATCCTTAGAAAACTTATCATTAGTATGTAAAATTTACATTGCTGAAGATATGAAACATATGAAGCTTTCATCATGAAATCAATAATATTGTAAATTAGCATTTAAATTTAAAATTGTAAATAAATCATCTTTGTAGAGTTTAAAATATTACTTATCTATTTCTTTAAAATCAAAGTTAAATTTTTGTAAACTGTCCACCGACCTTGATCTTGACTCCACAGGTGACAGTAGTGTGCCCAAGGCGGACAACACTGGACCCCTCAGCAGTGCTGATGCCGCCTAATGAGAGGTCGAGAGAGACGAAGTCATTGGGTGTTCGGCCATCCAGCCTCACCTGGGAGTCGAGCAGAGTTTTGTGCAGACTGGACAGCTTGAGACCACCATTCTCGGACATTGTGGTGATTGGACAAACAGTACCTACAACCTTCAGCAGATGATCAATAACATGTCATCATTATTATTTAAGTAAATGGACTATCTGCAATATTCAGTAGAAAGTAGAAGAGGACATCTAATTTTTATCACAACATTATTTCTTTTTATACTGTTAAAAATATGAAATACTATATACTTGAATGTTAATCTAGAAACTTACTTTTCTTCATAAAAGTTTTTTTTTTTTAAAAGATTGGATATATATGGAGATGAGCCCAATAATATTATCTGGGGATATAATATCCAAAGTAGTGGCCAATAAGTAACAGTACATAGTTAATATTTATAGCCATAAGTGAAAAACCATATTAGTCATACTTTTTCTATCCATTTATATGTCCCAACCCCCCCCCCCCCCCCTTCCCCTAAGAAAAGTATATATTATTTTTAAATTTAAAAATCTCATCCTTTCAAATCCTAAATTTGAATATAACATTTTCAAACTTCAATATAATAATTAAATAGTACAAAAGTGAGACATCTTTTTTTTAAATTGAATACTATTTTAATAGGTCTATAAAATTATAGTCTAATATTATAATAAGCATGTTTAGAAGTGTAGAATTTTTGGTATAGAATTTATCTACAACATTATCCCGAAATAAAAATTATCAAATTTAAATATGTCATAGATTACATTACATTAGAAGATACCTGGTCAACTCTCAAATGTTATTTGTAATTAATGTCAATTTTAGAAAAATGCTGATTATCACATTTAAATTATAGCTTTGGTAATGCTAAATGCATTCAAAGATTACTAATTAACTCTAAAGGGTAGTCAATTAAGTCTAAATATATAAATATAGTGATTGTAGTATTTCCTCCATTAAATATCAAGGACAAGGGCATCTAAATAAAGGTGGCTAACTAGAGTTTTTTTTTTTTGGAAAAGTATATGCTAGGTCTACCTCTCTAGATATAGAATGCCTTTGTTTAAGCATAGAAGCACCAAGAGGAATCCGGAATATTTGATGAATTATAATTATCATAATTCACATTATCACAATAAATAGATGACTAATGAAGTATTTGATTAAAAAACGTGTGACATCTTTATAATTACAAAACTATACTATAGAGTACTTCTATTAGTTTATATATTTTTTTTATTGGTTAAATTCTGATGGGTTAATTTTTTATTATTAATACAATAGCACATTTCTCAATGTTTCATTATAAACTTAAATTGAATTGTCAGTGTTCCCTTAGTGGCCAAATTGTAAGAATTAGAGCCATTTCTAAATTATAATCTAATCCTATGGCAATGGGATTGTTAGCTCAATGTTCTAAAAATAGAACACAGCGTCAACCTACAGCAGGTAGGTATTATAGGACATCGACAAACTAAGGGTTTTTCAAACAGCTCCCATTTAAAAACTAGTTAACCCTTTGCCTACGGCATGAGTCATATGGTGTCCCAAATCCAAAGTTCCATGCTAATATGGTGTGGGGCATATGCTGACCCATTGCTATTATAACCATTTAACTATAATCAAATAGGATCGCATCTATAGAATTAGATAGGAAAT
>JAUZND010092299.1:0-14641 GCA_034780555.1 Coelogynopora nodosa | reverse complement strand
AAATTAATATGCTCACTTGGCCTTCGGCCGCGTGAGCAAAAATAAATTAGCGTGAGTAAAAACAATCAATTCGCGTGACGTAATATACTATTCTATTGTGATTATTTGAAATTGTAATCGCTGATACCTAAACTGAAATATATATACATAATATTTGTAATATATATAAATTAATCTTTACTGTTTAAATATCTATTTAGTCATTTTATGCTTATTTAATATTAAAAATAATATTTTTGTATATCCTAAAAGTATAACAAATAAGTATACTTATGAATATAGTAGTATACTACATTAATAAATAAAATTGATTAAATGATATAATATAGAACATTTTCAAAAACATGAACCGCCGCTTTTTATAAAGCTGTTATAATATAATATTTGCGCATATTTTGTAATTCAAAATATAATGTTTCAAACAATAATAAAAATCCATAATACGAATTTTAAAAATATGAGTTTTAAAATTACTTTGTTTAATGGAAATTTACTATTTCTACAGACTAAAATGATAAATTCTTGAAATTCCTTTCGAAAACTAATATTTCGTCATTTTAGTTTTTAAACCAATTTATTTTAATGAACATAAAAATACTAAATGGTTCAATTCGAAATTGTATTAAAAAAATCTCGAAAATTTCAAAAACTTTTTGATATTATTATTACAAAGTAAGAATACATTAATATGGATTATAATTACAAAAGAACAAATAACATTTATTTGTCCGGAAATTTTTTAGAGAATCGAGAATCGTGTATCGTTCTAATATTCTGATAATATAAATCGGATGTTAAAGTAGCTAATTTACAATCTTATTATGTATATCAGTGAAAATAAATATTATAAAATAAAATGTTGAGGTTTTTTATTCCAAAACACTTTTTTTCTGTTTTTAAATGTTTCTGTGTCCATTTCAGAGTACATTGCAGACACATTTTAAATGAATTACCAAATATTTTTTGTTAAAAAGTGATATTTTACCATAAAATAATTTTTAATTGTGTGATAATTCTTTTTTAAATAATGTGATATTTCTTGTTGAAAATTTTCAAATTAGTTTACTGAATCCACATGAAAGGGTATTTCAAAAAAGGAAAATCAAATTGTTAACCTATATTATGTAATCAATATTACTATATAATTAGAAGAAACACAATTTTTTTAAATAAAAATTTACAAAAAATCTATTTATCACGAAAAAAATTCTGGATTTGAAATGGTTAATTATTTTGTTGAAATTCACCCAAATTGAAAAGCCTTTTCATTAATTAAACAACACCATCATCAGCTAACTAAAAATAAGCGGCAATATGTTAATTCAATATGTCACCCATTAATTCCAAAAATTATTGTATACGTGAACTTCAGAATCATGGAATACATAATCCTAAAATAATAATTAATTAATGAAAAACGAAAGAATTACATTTTTAAACGGCCTAAGGACTGATTTATATATATCAATATTCAATGGTCAATAACAAAATAGTGAAATACTCACAAGGTTAATAAATACGCAAATACAAATAGGCTATATGAATAAAATAATGTAACAATTTAATGATAAAATCCTATCATTATATTAAAAAAATCAGTTATTACCTTTAATAATTTAATATAAATTTTAAAATTATCTTAGTTAAAATAATTATAAATAGTCTATAACATTTCTTTAAAATAATATTTTCTAAAATATTTATACCTTATGCATTAAATAAGTTTAGCTTGATTTTGTTATAAATAAAAATTAAAGTGTTAACAAATTAATATGTATCTTATTGTTAATACTGTTCATATTATATTTACAAATATAAACAGTTAGCGTGGTCATGGCACCTTGTCATGCTCTGATTAAGAGCATTCTATAATCAAGACAATAAAAATGTCTTCCGGATAAAGAGTGATGATGGCGTTACATCGGATTCCTCTCAAATTGTCATAGCAATTCTACCAAGCTAATCTCTTTAACATTTTATTGATATCTAATTATACAATATAAATATGTGCAAATACTGTCGGTTAGTTGCCTTGCTAAGTCAACCGTGACATCGGCGATTCTTTGACGCGAAAGGAACCGTATTATTGAATTTCTACCGCTCCATAATTAGTGTATATGTTATATGTACTGCTTCCATATTTTTCTTCCTCCGTTCACTTTATTTTAAACTCCAAATTAATGTTAAGGCTGCACAGCATATATACATATACGTTAAGAATCATTTTAGCGACTGGAGCACACCGTTCCCCTCTCTATATATTTCTCTCTTTTAACTCAGCCGAAAACAGTAGCAATCAGAGTGTGACTGCAGCAGAATGCCTGAGAATGAAATCGGAAGAGAACCATAGCGAGGCTGCCCCTCTGAAGCACCTACTTCCACTTGCTTACACAGGACACCTTCATCCTCTTCCAGTACTCACCAGTGCACCAGGTAAGTACTTGCCTGCCACCTTAATCAGATATTATATTGCGGCTATGTGTAGTTCTAATATATTGTATGCCGGAACACAATAATACGGTTACACCCTAATAGAGAGTTTAAAAGGTATTGTTCAGCTTGGTACGTGTGTGTGTAAAGAACTACTCCAACTATGTTTACTACATTGATATTTTACAATAGATATTTATGATCAACAGAACACAAACAAATATTCAACTCCTACTTTCCAAAGGCAATGTTGATTGCTTCTTTTGACTGCACAAAGCAAGAGTTTGCATGCTACTTAATATAGTATTGAACAATTTTGAGCGTAGACATTCAGCGGTAAACTAAGCAAGGAAGTAAGTAACTAAAATAAGCTAAATACGGAGGTAGTCCACCTGAGTATACTATGTATGACTCCGTCCTGAGTAGTCGGTGTAGCGTACGCTGAATGCGGGTTGTTGTGAAGTCAGTTCATCATTTTGCGAGGTAACATCGATAGCCGTGCAGCAATCAGATTTTTTGATCGACTCAAAACTAGAAGACGCCATGAAGCGTTAATTGCTTGGAGTATGTTATGATGAACAGAGCCAAACTATTAACAAATGGAAACGTTTATCCTAGAGTATGTACACTTCTAATACAAATTCCCATAACTGACATGAACTAAGCTAAACCAGACTTCCTTATACTAAACACCTTTATGCATATTAGATAATTTATGTATACGTGGGAGGCTTATTAAAACTTTATATGCGCTTTATATACAATATATGAATATATATGTATAGTTTGTATAATGCTATGTACGTCTGTATAAAACAATTCATTTCAATTTAATGTAGTTTACTTTTATAACGCCAAAGAAATATTTAAAAATGAAAATTAAAAAAAATTATAATGTCATTAATAAATTATTGAATAATTAAACATATAATATATGTATAATAAATATTATCTGTTTCTTTATTTAAATAAATGGTAATCAGAAACATTATAAACATCAGAGAAACATTCGTAATAATATTATTAATTGTTTGTAATTTAAAACGAACAATAGACCCATATTTCTATATATCCGAAGACATTAGCATAATTAAACATCGTTTATAAACTCATATTTAATTAAAATATAATTGATTTATATATATATAATTGTCCTTAATTTATGAACACATTTAAAAAAAAAGTTTTTTAATCTAAAAATTATATTTCAAATTTTGATACCTATAGGTATATATACATTATATACAATGAAAAATTATTCGTTGTGTTACATTTTCCTATAGGAATGTATATTTCAATCTATTGTTGTTTATGGATGTCATTCATAATAATTAGTTCATATATTGGTTAGATTTTAAATATTTTTAGGTAAATGATTAGCATATCAGTTTTTTCTGTCATCTGACAGAGTTATCTTTATTATTTTAATTCCTTTCATGAGGAAATATTTTGTAATTTTTTTACATTAATTTTCCTTATGATTATGCAAGCATGTCATAGCTTTGCGAAAGTTCAATGTATTTATGTTTAATGAATTGTTTATTGGGATTTTTTTATTTCAAAATAAAAATTAAGTTATTCAACTGCTATTCAGTGTGAATTAGAATTCATTACACCGACATATATATAACATACACAAAAACGTACAATACAACTAAATTATTCATAACTTTTAAATAATATAAGTTATAACATTATTATAGTATGCCTTCTGAATTAGTATTTTCAATAATAGAATTGGTCTCACATTGTATAAATGTATCCATCATATTAGCAATCACGTTGCTATTGTTTTCAAATATGTATTTGGTTTAATATAGTGTGTTTTCATTGTGTAATTATTTTTTAGAGATTTTTATTGCTCCAAATACCTTTTTCATATTCTAATACAGGAGTCAAACGTTGACACTTTTGCAAGTAATGAATATAATTACTGTGAATATATAGAATACATGTTGCCGTAGGCTTATTGCTTTGTTACTAGTCCATATATTTGAGTGTTAAATGTAATTATATTTACTAACATCTGATAGACACAATTTTATCGAACTATAAATTCACCTAATATTTCACTGTTTACAGGAATGCCCATCAACTCTGCCTTCCATCCGCCCTCGACACTCTACTTTCCTCCAACATCAACGGGTGGTCTGTTAAGCCCAACAGGACTGCCCCCCCTGCTGCACAACTACCTTCGCCCTGATCAGATGCTTCCGGCGCTGTTGACCAACTTGTTAGCCTCGCGGACGGTGGCAGCCGCGAAAGCCTTCCCCAGTTGCCATGTGTTGCCCCCAGCTCCGGCGACTGCGGCGCTTCACCACCAGGTGGCAGCTTTGCACGATCGAAGCCCGGAACAGGCGCATAAATTCGTGTCGTCCGTCTCCTTCAATTCTCAAGCTCCGACGGGGTCAGAAAATTATGTTTCTCAGACACGCCCGTCGTTCCGTACTGGAGCTCGGCCTGGAGAGATCTACCTCACTCGAGTGCCCGCTCAAGGTTCGTTAAAAAAGTGTGACAATGATTTCTGTCGAAATAATGGGAAATATAGAAAATATAACTCATTAATTACAATAAGACTTATTTTAAATTGTTTGAAATTTGTGAAAGAAATAATTTTTTTTATCAAATTCTTAGCATGAAACTCAATTCAGTGTAAATTTTAGCTATCTACAATATTGAAAACACTTAAAGGTATTTTTAAAATATTAGGTTAACATATTAATTTCTGAAATTTGTCTATAAAATGTTTTTATTAACAGTTACATTTTTTAACATTGAACCAGTACTGTAAAAAAGGCAATAATTTCCAAACTTTGATGAGTGACATATTCAATTTTATTAATTATTCATCATTTAACAACTTATTCAAATGTTAGCTAAATTTTATTATTATCTATGTAAGTGTTGCATAAAAATATTCGCAATAGAAAATTTCCATTTTATTCCCAGAAATTTGTATTAAAAATATAGCAAAAACTGATTTATTTCGCAGCTTTCAATTTTTCAATTCGTAATTATAACTCAACTCTCGCTCTGAATGTAAATTATTTTATTAATTTTAAATTTTAATCAATCAAGTATTCATAGATAACAATAAAAATGATATATAGCTATTGCGGTATTATTATTGCTGTAAATATTCACATTTCTGCCCTCAATTGCTATATACTATATATAGGCCTATAATTGATATATGTCAACTAATTATAATATGAAATATCTAATATTCTAATTTTCAAAAATGATACATAAGACGTAACATAAGACATTAAGTTAAAGATTGTTACTGAAGTACAGCATAAAGACAATGCAGACAGTGATATCAATGATTCACAAATACAGTTATGTGTATGCTATTTGTAGTGTAAGCAAGTATAGCAAGTTGTAATTGTATGAATTTATGCATGTTTTCATACTTCAATAGTAGTATATTTTTAGCTATATCAAAATCCTAATCAAATAATTATTATAGGTGCCCACGCGATATGCTAACATCGTAATAATAACAACCATGAGATAACCCTTGAAACAATTAAGAGAAAATATGACGGAGTAAAAGTCCATTTATTCAAAATATACATTAATTACTTGATTGCTAGTATACTGGTAACAGTTTCGAATTTTGGTAATTAATTTGATGTTGAAGGTTTGGAATTTGATCAATATATTAGAGATATACAACTGTTTCTCATTATCAGTCTGTCGTCGCTTTCTTCCTATAATTAATAGTAATTGTAAAGGTGAAAAGTGCATGGTATCTCTCTCGTTACGTTCTTTGGTCAAAAAGAACATCTCAATTTATACTCAGGAAGAGATAACATTTTATTAATAATTATTATAATATCACATGTCCTGTCACTGCGTCGTTAACACTTCAGGATCATAGTTTACCTATCTGTTTTATAGTTTTAGTGTGATATATGTATGTATAACTACTAATTCATGTTAACGTATATTTTAACTCACTTTCACAGACTACAATATCGTAGAGACTATAACAGTAGTATAGTTCATATTTTAATATCAAAAACCAACTGATATCAGGTCGTCACCACATAGGCATACACTCAAAGCATAGGTAGGTACATATATTGTTGTGTGACTTACATTTTCTAAGGCTCAAGATCACATAACCCCGGCTAAGAGTTTTACCTGTGTTGATACCTCTATATACTGTGTCAAAGCGGAACCAGAATTTATCAGTATCAATGTACACCTGCAATCAGAGTAGTATATAGGTCAGAGTGATAAGTGTACTGCGGACAAACCAAATAATACGCTAAGCGAGGTACAGATCGCTGTCAAATTCTAAATAATCAGATCGTGCATGTTATGTCTGTTTAAGGTCGAACTATTAAAATGCAGGCGGAAATGAATTAATATCGGTATAATATAATTAATATAAAGGATTTTTTTAAATATTATTTGAATTTATCAAATTATTATCGAAAAAGAATTACGGAAAAGCATTATTTTAACAAATGTAAATATTATTCATAAAGAAGATATGGAAGAAGCGATTTATTGTATTTCGACTTCCTGATTTTATTTACAAAAATTTGTTTTTAATATATATTTTTTATTGACATTGGAAATATTGCTTAATTTAAAATAATGTTTAAGCAAATGTGTGGTCATTTATTTGTATATAAATGTATTGAAAATTGACCTCCATTTTTGCAGAATATTTTAAAACTACACATTTATAAATACAAATCATGAATGGTATACGTTACACATGATAAAAATACACCCAATAAAAATTGTAACAAATTTGTCTGAATATATATTATAATATTTACAAAAGATTCAGAAAATAAAATTTTTCTCATATATATGATTATTTTAAACTAAGAAGCTGTATTTATTAAATAATATTTTAGCTTTAATAGACTTTTAAAATTGAGGGGTCTATATAGTTACAAGGATGAATTTCTCTTCTTTCTACCCCTTCTATGAGATTATCTCCCTCTTTATATTTCTATCAACATTATGACAACATCCAACATTTTATACTACAAATACTTGAAATTGATTCACTTTTACATAAAGCAATATATTTTAGACCTCTTCAGAAACACAGTACCGTCCAATTTTCTTCCATGCAGACACATTCTCATCGACATCTTCGGCGCAATCCACACCACCAGAGTCTCCTTCTGACGACGATCCCCTCTATGGGATGCCTTCTCTGCAACCCGCTCACACCAACCACTTACCTACCAGCTCCTCCGGACTGCACAGACCTCCGCACTTGATGACAACGAACGGGCTGTTACAGTCCTCTGCCGGCGGCAACTCTATCTACCACCGTCACCTGAACGGGGAAGCCGGAGGCGTCGGCGGTTACTGCTGCAATCCTGAAGCGGCCAGTTCGCCGCCGCGACTGCATATTTCCGGGGAAAGTAGCAGTTGCGATGGCGACGACTCGGAGGATGAGGAAGCCCGAGCCGCTGAGGCCCTTCTTTCGATGACCCGACCGCATCACGGCCCGCATCGACAGGGGGGACACCACCACAATTCAAATCAGCTGCGACATGACGTTAAGACGGGCAGAGGATCGGCACGGAATCCGAGAGGTTCATCCCCCTGTCATCTGTGGCAGTTCCTATTGGAGTTGCTGAATAATCCCAATCATAATCCGAGTCTGATCAAGTGGATGGACAAGGAAGGTCAGGTTTTTAAGTTGGTCAATAGCGCTTCCGTGGCAACACTGTGGGGTATCCACAAGAAAAAGCCAAAAATGAACTACGAGACAATGGGTAGAGCACTCAGGTATACAATTATTTGTTATATTTAGAATTATTCATGTATTATAATATTTTAAGAATCTTAATTTATAATTATTAAAAATCAACTGTGAATATATTTTGTTTATAATTTATTTATTTTGTATAATTGATTTATATATTTGTTTATACATTTAAATGTGTATATTTGCATTTGTATATTTTTTGTGCATTGCCATGAAAATCTATTTTGTGTGCAATGAATTATATGTTTTATTTTATTAATTTTTAAAACAACAAACTAAGTATAAAACCTAACATAATCATAACGGATTATGTGAAATTATTTCAACAAAATTGCTCATCATGGAAAAAGTTGGAGATTATTTATTTGTGGTTACAAGCACGCGGAGTTATTTCTTATACAGATTTAATAGAGATAGTAAGCGTTGGTCGTTCATCGAAGCTCTAAATTGAAAGCTCTGGTTGACATTCAAAATATTTCACATTGTGTAAATGTCAAACATCGGGAAGCGAGTTTTCAAGTTCCGTACTGAATTTATTATATAATAATATATAGTAATATATTCTGCACTTTCATATATATACGATCGAGTGTATGCTCAAACTTTTGTAATGTGTGCCGGTCAATGCTAGTTCATACTTTTTTGGATTTATATTCGGATTGAAGACAGACTGTAAATAGACATTGTTATGGACCGCCTTTCGAAACAAACACCTGAGATTGCCGAGCAAATATCACCACCACATATTTTTATATACATTGTATATATTAGGCCATGTAGGAAGTTGATCTTTTCTATCGTCTATTCTAAACATTCCTGGCATATTATACACTAATTTTAAATTATTAAGCAACATTTCGTGTCGAATTAATGTGTATGCATATTTACTGCTTACTTGGCTTTGTCTGATATATACGTCAAAAAAATTATTACAAAATTTGAAACGAATATTCCAATTAATATTATTTAAAATAAAACGTAATTTTTTTTCAATTATAAATAATTGTTTAATCCACAACAAATACAAACTATAGATATACAAACCTCCTCAAATAAATTGGTCTCTTAATTAACAGTAAAATTTCATATAACTCTCCCACAACTTTCTTAGTATGCTTTGGCGCTAAAAATGTCTATATGATTACACTAAATGAAATGTATTGCGTTGACTTAATATGTATATCGGGGTCTATTATCTCATAAATTGGTAGTCATGTTGCAGTAAATAATAAACTATTGCATGGGAACCGCTTCTCTTTCCGGTAGGATAGATACTCTTCCGTTCTCGTAGAGAGAAATTATAGTAAAATTTGTCTGAAAGGGCCTCAAATCGAGGTCGTCTATATCAAGTCGTCTTTCGTTTACCGTTAATTGGAGGCACGCAGGAAAGCTTCTTATTTTCAGAATACTTTTGCTTTGTCTTCCGCTTTCGCATTCGATGGGACCGGAAGTGGACTTTAGCAGTTGTTGCAGAAGAAGGCAGTTTTATTTAGTGCGCTTATTAAAAATATTCAGGAATATACTGAATATATAACACATATCCAGTTTGAATTAGTATTTTAAAAGTATTTTCACACTAATATATTTAATTAACTTTTTTAAAGTAATTATTTAAATACAAGCTGGTTCAATAATTATTTTGGTTATATGAATTCATTTAATAAAATTAAAACTTTTAGCGATTAATTTAATAATACCTCTCTTTATATAACAGCAGCATTTCCTATAGGCCTATATCGCGTTTAACAGATATTAAAGCTCTTTTTAAAGACGCATACAATTAACTATAGATATATATTAAAAAATTAATTATTTTAATTTTTATACTGACATTTATTTATATTGAAATTATGTTTTGTGTGGTATATTTTATTTGTATTGTTTAATTACTATATGTGTATATTAATAGCATTTCAAATAGCTTAATATAATTGTTTACATTTGAATTATAACAAAAAATATTAATATGGAGACGTTATTATTTTAAATGTAATTAATATCCAAAAAAATTGGCAATTTTATTTATCATTTCAATCTGAGGCTCTACAGTATTTCTCAATTCTAATGTAAAAAGTGATCTCTGCCTTATTTCTAATTTTTTCGAAAGCTGTTAATTGTGTAATATGTCATATTTGTCAATTTCCTTTGAAATAATGACGTATGTGTTTCATTTAATTTTTCAGATACTACTATGCCAAGAATATTTTGCGCAAGGTCAGTGGTCAACGACTCGTTTATCAGTTTATACAACGAGGATCGAAAAATGAAAGATTCTGACACTCATAAGCATAGCTGTTTCATATTAGCATTGCTTCAAAATAGTTTATAGCACAGTCTACACAGTTATGATATACCATGTCTTTGAACTAAACAAAAAACCATTGTATATAGAACCTGTTTTTGATGCTATAAATTGAATAGTGTAGCCTACTTTCTGAATAATATATCAGAATAGTGTATGATTAAAATTACTTTTAGTTATCTTAATTGTATTGTGTTATCTAAGAGATCTTTATTATAGTGTTAATAGTATATTTTAAAAAAAAATTGTATTTTTTGTCAAAAGACTTAATCTTTCTTATATTACTCCCTCAGTTGTGTTGATATAATCAATTTAATTTAACTAAAAAAAATTCATTAAATAAACTTATATCTTTCCACATGTTATGTCATCTACACCTTATCTTTTTGTATATGATAAACCATTAATTATCAATAAGAACATGACCAATGTTAGTATTATCTGTATTATATTATGTGCAACACGTATTAGTCAGGTTGGTCATTTTAAAGGCGTTATTTTCCATCTATAAATAAAGTATAGAGCGGTCATTATATATGAGCATGAAAACAGCCAGAGATCCTTATTTCACAAAAACTATATATTTCGCTCAGGATATACGTATACATTATATTATATAGCTATACATTATTTTCACTTTTTATATTATGAATACTTTGTACATACATTTTTTACTACTGCATTGCAACACGTAACATTGGCATTCTTGAATTTATACCTACTACTACATTTTCTAAAACAAAGGTATATTTTTTAAACAAAAAATGTCTATTAATAATATACTTTGTTTAGTTATTAAACATAAGGATTATTCCTTTAACTTTTTCGAAGGTGATTAATTATTTTTAAAAAGCCTACACATAAAAATTTGGCATAATTTAAAAGTGATTGTTGAAACTTTCTGAGCATCTTGCCGTCTGTATCCGCCTTGGAATAATAGACACCTGTCTGTTTTGATAATTATAAAAGTATATTCAAAGTTGATCTAAAATTAAGAGCAAATGATTTTCGATAGATGATTTTCGCTTTTTTGAATCAATTTTAATTAAAAATCTGTATAATTAAAAAAAATGTATAATTCCATTGCTTAATTAATCTAATTAATTAATGTAAACAGTTGTGTTATCGATTAGTAATTATACCTATTAAGTTTTTATGATTATATCTGTTTTATGATTTAATTTTTTTAAATTATATTTTTCCAATCATTTTTTTTTATGTTGACAAATTAGCTTTATCCGTCTTATCGTTCTTTTTGATAAATAGCAACGCTTACATTACATAAATATTGTGATATTAATACCTTATGTAGTTTAGATCTATTTTATTTATTATTCTATTGTTTATAGTTTTGTAGATTTAGATCTTTTTTGACAAAAGCAACTAGCACTTTCTTTAGTACTTCATTTATATTTAAATCGAGTCATATATACGCCTACAAGAAGATTTTAAAAGAGCTGTTCATGAATAATTTAATACTCACTAAATATTGCCAAGAAGGTAGAATGATTTACTATTAAATAGTTTTAAACAAGAACGAGTACTAAACATATAGTTTACCCAAGCATAAATTTATTTGATATTTGTGATCAGCCCTTTAAACACACTTGACATATTTCATTTACCATGACAACATATCATTACTATATGAGAAAGATACTAAATCAACCGTTATGTTATAATACAAGTATTCATTATTTTGTACACTATGTTAACTTGTATATGGCTCAAACATTTTACATTATACATATTTTATACTGTACTTATGTATGTGAAAAAGATTCGCTCTTCCTTTATTTAATGAAATTTTTGTCCGCAGCATGTTTGTATATATATAAGGACTTTGTATTGATCCTATAGTTGTACCGAAATGAACATTCTGTATTGAACATGCATTGAAAAACGTTAACGTAATATTATTTTAACTGTGATATAATTGAGTATGCTTTCTATTTATTATTGGACATGCACATAAAATGATTGACAACACTATAATTGTTACATTGTGATATGATGTCTTTTAATTTACGCATACAACCAACGAGCAAGAAATCCACACTTTTTTTGACTTTAAGAATATACATATTTTGCATGTATTAAATCACTGTCAGATTTCTTTATTACTGTTCACTATATGAGGATAATGTTTTGTATCAGTTTGAAAATAAATAATACCTTTAAACCATTATTTTTGTGAATAATTATTGATATAATTAATTGTAAGGCCAATTACTGAAATATTAGAAAAAATCCATGTTCATTTTATTATAACTAAATTCAATGTCTATTTAACACCATTTATGAATAATCAAAAACCGTTTTTAATGTTATTTTCGTATTATGTTTGAACAAAATAAAATACATTTATTTAATTATAACAATTATTAAGTCGGGTAATATTCATTATTGATATGTTTTTTAATTAAAAAAATTTGAATAATTATATTTGATGGATTTTAGATGTTAAATATTTATAATACAAATTATTTTTATAATGAAGGGTTCTACCAAATAGTAAATGACAACATTCTTATACTTCTAAAATCCACCACAAAACAAATTAGAAATAATTTGGATATTTTCAGAAAGTGACTACTGTCAAATTGTACATTATTAAAATAATATAAGATTAAGATGATTTAAAGGGAAATAATAATCACAATTTAATTCAAGAATGATCAACAACAAAAAAGCTTTACAACTAAACTACAAATACTTGTTAAATGTTAAAAATATTTATTACATATAGCTCCATGAAACAGTCATGCGGAATGATATAATGGCGGAATGTAAAACCCGTTGATTTAAAATGCAGCCTTGACTTATATAAATTAGAAACTGTAACTAAAATGTTTTGTCCCTCTTCTAGTTCAATGCTTTGGATAGTTGTTTATCACAAATATAAAATAGCTTAACATCAAGTGGAACGGGAAATCGAGATAAACAGTATAAATGCATTTTAATTCACATCATCTTGTTAAATAAAATATTATGTTATTAAACCACATATTTACCTGTATTATACTTTAAATTATTTAATTAATTAATACTCATATGTAATTGAAAGAGTTAGATTATAGAACAACAATCGCTTTATATGAACAACAACAATATATATATAATAACAGCTATCTATATACATAAAACAAGTGAAAGTGCCTGTACGACCAAAGATTAAGCCTAAATTATAATTATATATAAATTCAGTAGAGTTAATGAAAACAATGAACTTGTTACAGAACAGAGTACAACAATGTATATTTCTATTAAAGTATATGGGAAGTTAATGTTAATTATTTTCACCAAAAGCATATATTACATTTTGTCACATACTACTAAAACATTATTAGATTACTACTTTGATACCTATACAATTTAATAAAAACGTATTATGCAAAAATTACTTTATTAAATTATAAATTAGAAAACATTATTATATATAAATTATTACATTTCAATTTATTATATATTGTTTTAAAATCTAAATTCTGTCTATATCTGAAATAGTATATTATGCATTAGGTAAAGTATAATTAAAATTAATTTTTAAATGAAGTATACTATCGTCTGATAAATTGCAACAACAACATAAAACATTCATAGTTATTAATATAATAATTACACAAGTTAAAATTTGTATTTTACTTTCATCATTGAAATTAAAATTAAAATAAAACAATCGCATAACAATCAAAATATTTCCAAAATGTTTAGATTCGAAATTCTTTCTATTTTTGAATATAGGAAAAAATAAAAATAAAATCAATATTGCTTTGTACACGAAGATAGTGTTCTGATAACAAATTCTTTTATTGGTAGAAAGGTATTAAAAATGTTTTAAAGATTGAACATCGTTCTTTCCTTGTTTTTTTCCGAATATAAACTTGTTCTCTTTATATAAACATTGATCGATATTAACATTTAAAAAGTTACAAAGTATATTGTATATACCATGTTCCACAGAAAACTAACACAGTTTATAAATTTTAAAATAATTTAGGGCCTATAGATTGTTGATGCTTTTATTTATATCATTAGAATTGATTGGAACCATCAGGCAAAACAAGCTCATCATGTATAGAAAGAAAAGAAAGAAATCAGAAATAATAAAATATAAATCAAAAGAAAGGGTAACTATATAACAAAGAAAACCG
>JAUZND010092298.1:0-14642 GCA_034780555.1 Coelogynopora nodosa | reverse complement strand
AGACACAGAGAGAGAGAGAGAGAGAGAGAGAGAGAGAGAGAGAGAGAGAGAGAGAGAGCAGAAAGTCCATCCTAGTGGTAGGAAGGCAGGTCAAAGTTAAATAAATACGCAAGGTTGCGGTGGAATCCAACATTTCTCTACTACTGTCATATCCGGTCTGTGCACCAGTCAGCTGGACAGGACATGCAGCGGTCGAGCAGGGGATGTAGGGCAGGTCTACCTCTAATTTCTCACCTTGTCAGTCTTGGAGGAAGCACCACCGCCGCCAGCACCAGTAGTCGCATTGTTGGCCTCTAAGGAAGGTTCCGGATAGGGTTCCTCTCCACGGACGGCGGCCATTTTCTCAGCGAGTGCGCGGGCCGTGTCCGCTTCCAAGGCGCGGATGTCTTCCATCGTGAGCCCGTACCACTCGTCCTGCCAGCACCAGGCCTGCCGATGGGCGCGGAGCATCGTCTTGCGGAGACCTATGGCCAATGAGAGAGAGTGTGAACGAGAGGACTCAAGCAATGTTGTGAGGATAATCGACTGCTTACTAGAAGCACATGAGCTGCCTACAGCAAGCTTACTGTGTCACCTTAGACAAGGTTCATACTTATTTCAAGTGTACAAATTTAAAACTTTTCCTGAAGTTCAAGGACCATTCATTTTAATACTCAACATCTAAATAATGTAACATAATAAATACCAACATCGAATTACTGTATTTATTATTCGATGTTTTCAGGAACAAATCCAAAACTTTGTTTATGCCGTCTTCTCTGATGCACCAACATTTATTAAATTATGCAACATATTTTATTAATGATCATTTTTTTATTAAATGGTTTGCGAATGTCAGCTACAGCGACTAGGTTGTTCCAAGATAATTCACTTTATTTAATTTTGACCCAATGATATTAATCCTTTTATTTGTTTATATAATCCATTGATTTTGAAAAAAAAGTATTCACATATTTTTGAACTATATATTTTTTATCTAATTAATCATGTATTTAAATATCTGTACGCGTCATACACATAATATGGACGTAAGAAGAAGAAGTTGATAATGTGGATAGATTTAGACATGTTAAGTATAACAAAAGTCAACAAAAATTGATTGAGAAATATAGTTTAAAATACGAATAAAATATAAACTAGTTTTTTCATACAAAAAAAAACATTTCATTTTTTTAAATTATTTTATCTATTTTTAGATATAATATTTTATAGAAAGTCAATTTAGTTGATCAATTTTAAAATGTAATTTTTATATATTTATATTTAATTATCTTTCTGTAAAATATTAGTCACGAGTGATTAAAAATACACAAAAAAATAATAACACAAAAAAATGTTAAATGGAAAATTACTTTTTCTAGTTTATTCCAGACTAATATTTTTCAGAAAGTTTTTATTTCATAAATGTGATGCGGATATATTTCATGTTAAAAGAAATTAATATTTATTATATTAGTCTATCGTACAGATATAGTCAATAATTTCACAAACCATTAATTGAACTAATTCTTTTCAGAACTCACTTTCGAAGATTAAAGATGTTAAGATCGATATTAATAACAGATACATATCGATACAATCGAAATAAAACAGTTATAATTATCAGCGCAATAAAAAACACTTTTTATAGCGAAGACCAGATGAAACTTTGATGCCGAATAGTAAGAATGTTCAATTTCTAAATTTAAGTTATAAGGTGAGTACGTATTCATTTAATGCCAATATCTGCGATCAGTTTTCTGTTTTACTAGTTCGACGCTTACTTATATCGACCAACTTAAATGCATTAATGGCTTCAATTAATACAGGCAATTACTACTAGCGCGTGACTATGAACTAAAAAAAATTAATATGGACAACAAATTTTGCAAATAAATATGATTTTCGGCAGTTTAATACTGCATTCTTAATTATTTAAAACCGAAATATCCCTTTATTAATCAATAATGAACTGTTGTAAAGATTGTCTTAAAAGTTACAACACTAATATAAGAAATATTAATAACAAATTTATTTAATACGTGCACAATTTATAAATAGTCAAAAAAAATTATAAAATGGAAAAAATATTCATAATATTTGCTACAAAGTATTCACATGCGGATAATTTCAAATAGGATTTTTTGCTAATAGTAAATAAACTAAAAGTATAAACAATATTATTTAATATAGTATACCGATATAATTATATAAGCCGAAAAATATCAAATAGGACCATTGGGCATGACTTTTGAAATACGTTGTAATATTATATTAGACACCGCTGATGGTCCCAAGCCCAGCTCTATAACGTTAACTACCTTAGTTTTCTTGATGTTAACTTCATGCGTTTGATCAATTATGCATATTTTTAACAGAACGTTCCAGTACATCCCCTCTGTTCACTCGGCTCTTGTGCAACATGTTTCCACAGGCATGATACACAAATTGTTTTATTGTTCCCATCCTGTTTTATTGATGGATCTGATTTCATTGGTTTGGTTACCGTTAATATTTTACGGTGATGGTTAGTACGTCAAATGTATTTTATTAATAAATGCGTTACTACTTAAATGTTAATTAAACTGCTTTTTCATGCCTTTTCTAAAGAAGAATTTGGGTAATAGTACAATTTTCCTCAATTTTTAACTTTCCATGCTCTCGAATAGAATACTCTATATTTTGGAAGACGTAGACTTTTGCAGATTTCCAAGACTCCTATAAGAAACCTCGAGTCTGCAGGGCCACACTCACCAATATCATGAATAAAGCGCTCGATTTTGCTCTGCATACCCCAGTACTTGAACTCCACCTTGCACAGTTTATAGGCGCACATGATCCGCTTGGGTAGCAACAAGGCATCGCCCCCACCGGGCGGCTTATAGCTGGGATAATTAACGTTATCCCGCTGGCCCGCAGCCCACTCATCCCGCCAGGTATCGGTCAGGGGGCCACGCCCGGTCTTACTCGAGACGTAGACACGGGGGTCCTCCTCCGTCTTGTAGTCGCTTGAGGCGATCGGGTCTGCCACCATGTCCAGGACGTCTGGAGGACAGGGTTTGGGGAACGAGTGCGATTTCGCTGTTAAATATTATGCTGGAGTGCACTGTGATCCATACAGAATATTTGAAAAAAAATTCAAAGGTTTTCCAGAGAAATTTCGTGTCAAAATTCCATAAATTTTTTGTGGGTAATAAATAAATAAATATATATAACATATTTTTCAATTTTTTTGAATAGCCTCCAACAACTCCTTATAGGCATTCAATCTCCAACTCTTTATTAAACAGTATAATTAAAATAGTGGTACAAGTAGCTTAAATAAATACAATAAATTTGAAGTATTACTGTCCCCAGTTAGTACGGGATTTAAAAAAACCGAAATTGTGCTATTTTTTATTGAAAACCTTGAATCCAAACACTTGTGGAAAAATACGAAAATCCGCTACTTAATTTTTTTATAAGTTATTAGCTTTTTAAGAGGTAGGTTGGATATTTATAGGGATAAAAACTGGGAAAATAATTGCCTTTAAAGTATCTCACTATCTCTATATTTTATTTTACTTATTTGTTGAGCTATTCCAAAAACTTTAAAAAAATAAAATGTACATCTTAATTGTTCATGAATAATTACATATATTTTCTCAAACCGAAAATCGAGAATTGTATGGCCACCTTGTATTTGTTGCTAGCATACACTTTAATATCGTTTCTCTAAGAATAAAATTTACATATGTACATACCTTTTTTTTAATAAAAAAAGTGTCAGAATATCCAAAAAATAGAAAAATTCCCACGAACTGAAAATTGGTAATTGTTTTGAAATCGTACGGAGTTGCCCAGCATTGAAAATAGAAGACTGAATAAGAACATTAATTTTACATAAAATACAGTTTAAGGACCTAGTCTAATTAATAAAATATAAGGACCTTAAAAAACTTGTTAAAATGTAGAAACATTATATATCTAACATAGAATAACATAATTACAATTAATAATTTATATCTAGATATTATATCCAATATTCTAAACATTTTAATTATTGAATAGGTATACTAATCATAATCTGCGAAGCAAACCTGAAGAGATTTAAATGTGCATTAAAACGGATTAAGATGCAATAAAATTGTTCAGAAATATGCACGTGTATCGCGGTGAAGATTATTATAAAACAATTTTTGATCAGAATATATAATTCACAATGTAACATTTCCATTTCAGAAAAATGTACTTCTCATTTCCCTATAGTTTCTAGATAGTTTTATAAACTCATCAATTATAATCAGTATAGGCTACTGAAACTGTAAATAAAAATTTTATTGTGGGTCCGGTGGTGTTTTAGAATATGGGAAAAGCAATATGATAAAAAGATGTATGACTGAGTATCAATTAAAACCAAATCTAGTGTTGTACTAATTTGTATAAGTATAGTAAACATATTATGTACTACGTATAATATAATAATATGTAAAAAACTTAAAATTAAATATTTAAAAAATAAT
The DNA here is from genome assembly GCA_034780555.1 of Coelogynopora nodosa. Lineage (NCBI taxonomy): Eukaryota > Metazoa > Platyhelminthes > Proseriata > Coelogynoporidae > Coelogynopora > Coelogynopora nodosa. Next base: position 10,161 of record JAUZND010092298.1, on the reverse strand, counting down.
AATAATAAACGGATTTTCACATTATCATACATATTCTGTTATAAATGTTTAACGTAAAATATATTAATACATTATCTTTGCAAATCGTCAATTGATTTTTATCATTATAGAGTAGAACATCTTCAAAACAATAAATAGCATCATTACAGGTTAATCATAGCATTGCCTACATAAGAAGCTGATTCTAGCTTCGCCTATATCTTTGAAGGTAGGTTGCGACATAAACCAATTTATTTACCTATTTTCTTTTCAATAATAAAATAATAAGATCATTTGACGTTAAACAGCCGATAATCATTTTACATAAAACTTAATTTAACAAAATAACATTATAATTATGCACCTTGTGCAAATGAAACTTAATTAGAAAAACACTCAAAACGATATAATTATCCATCTATACATATTGATTTATTTTAAATAATCAGATACTTTTCTCTTAAATAAAGTTGAATTAATTATGTGTTTGATTCTACGTTTACAATACCTATTGATGGTTTGCTGCTTCGCAATTAATTGAACACTCATGTATTATTTAAATATGTCGATCTAAGCAACTATTGATCGAAAACATCAGATCGAATAAAACAACACTTCATTAATCGTGTTAAACAAATTATTTAAACAAAGCTCAGAGTAGAGATCTTGTCTTGTTCAGTATTGTGCTATTGTGCATTTGTCAGATATTTATCGTGTTCCCCAACTGTTTGGCCTAAACTAGGACGTGTTCTGTTATAGTGAGACCCAAAACTATAATCAATTAATCTGGAAGATCAAAAACGAAAAGAATTTTTTTCATAATGAAATAGTCCGAACAAAGAAAGAACAATCGTCTAATTTATTTTATCCAGGACTATAAATAACTACAACGAAATGAAACGAGATAACACAGCGTTTGGCAAAATTTTCAGATAAAATAATATATTAAATTTGAACTCCTAGTGTACATATAGTCAATTCAACCCATACTATAACCAAATTACAATTATACTTTAGGAAAGTCTACATCAACTAAAACAATAGAATAAAGAAAACTACACATAATGATAATGAAACAAAAATAATATATTACGAGATTGTATGTAAAAAATTATAAAGGTGTAATAATGCGAATATTTGGATTAACTAAATTAACATGAAACGTTCTTTTTAATTTTTTTTAAAAAGTATAAAAACGAAAAACAATTAATATTGTAAAACACAATCGACCTTTTTTTCTCGAGATGATTAACTATTGCGCCATGATTGCTATCCACAAGTGCGAAGGTGTTAAATATCTATCCGATGGTGATGACTTTTGTAGACTATATAAAGAGCAAAAGGATAGTACTTAAAACGTACTCACTGCTGCATGTGCCACACAACAAATCGTATGAATCGTGGATGTCTTCAAACAAAGAAACGGGACTATTTAACAGAAAAATGGAAAATGGTATAAAAAGATTAATTGTCGGCGTCACTCCATGTTTGACAACACCGATCAACAAAGTCTTCCAAAACAGAAAATAAATAGGATTTTTTAGTTTTTCAAATCAGTCGCGTAGAAAAGTACAAAAAAACTGGAGTAATTGCTGGTTTTAACCAGTTTTAGGGCAATATTTATTCGTTCATTATAGGTGTCTTCCTAATCAATGAGATCATTCGAGTATTCTTTGGGCTCAGGGATTTTTTGGAATGCGCAAATATAAACCACTCGAGTTGACTACTTATACTACAAAGTGACTATAAACGATTATCCTCATTCCTGATCATATTGATCTTGGACTGGATGAGGACGGCAGATTTCAAATGTAATAAAGGTTTTCTTTTCGCTTCCTTCGTGTAGAAATACAATTCGAGGTCTCTGAGAAGCTGAAAGTGACGCATAAAGTCGACTCGTGAGATAATATTGTCATCAGAGTGTTCAATTTCAAAACTTATAAAGGTGTTATTGTTAATCCTATGATTATTATACACGGAATTGTTTTAATTATTATTTACGTGCTATGAATTAGTTATTTCTGCTTCATAATCTATCGTTATCCCAAATCCCTTACTTATTGTGTCAAAAGTTAGCAAAAGTTTAGAAAATTATATTGGAAAAATTAAATAAAAAATGCAAGTTTCGAAAATATAGCAATCTATCAGAATTGGATATTAGAATATTTGGCTGAGATAAATGAATTTGTTTAATTTTTAAAATGTCCGTTGATACATCGTCAGTATCATCCTTAAAATGTCCTTAATAATTATGATCATAATCAAAATATTGGCTTTAACAAATAGAGTTAGTGACGACTCCCTTATTTTATTTCATTAGCCTAAATTCTGTTTTGGGGAAATCATCTACTAAAACTGTTATAATTCAATTATTTTATTATGGACCATCAACATTGGGTAAAGTTAGACTATTAGTCGAATTTTTTTAAGCTGCAATTCAGTTGGGAATTAAAATAATGCGGCACCGCAAAATAATAGTTGGATATCAAAATAATGTATAAAACAAAAATCTGTTATTTTTAAATTATTAGCAATCAACTAAAATGTGTATAAATAATAGATTTCACATATATTACGCGATAGTAAAAATAATTACAACACATAATTAACGTTTACGACATTAAAACGTAAAAATTATAAAGTTTACTTTTTTCAAATTGTTTTTCAATAAATCGTTGAACACTGGACTCCAATTTTTAATTTTCAGTAGAAGTCAAATAAGCTGAAAAGGTATGTTTTGACAAACATTTTTTCATGTGTTTTCTACCATTACTACCATAACTAAAAATAATAATTTTTGTTCCTTACTGTAAGTAGCCTACTCTAAAATAAAGTAACCAAAAAACTTTAACATTCTGCATTTAGTTTTTGTACTTAAATATACCTCAAAATATCTTTTGAATAATTCACCATTTAGACATTTTTTACTGTGTTACTAGATTTTTTAATCAAAAGATTATATTCATCTTAATTAGGAATCATATCTAACTCAAAAAAGATAAGTTGGCCAAATCCCGATTATATTAGCACCCAAAATGTCTTTGCATTTTTTAATATATATTTATAAAAACAAAATTCTCTTGTTTTAATTTTAAAATATTGGCAGATATTATAAAGTAAAGATATTCACTAAATTAAAAATGTGAACTAAATAAAACTTTTCTGAAACAATAAAATAAAATCAGAATCTAGTCGCGAGAAATTATATCGCATATCTAGACTAAATATGGATTCATGGGAGATTTTTAAATCTTTAATTTAACTTCTAAAAAGTTCTATATATATATATATGTAATACGAAAGCAATATAATGATAGAGGGTGAGATAACGATTTACTTTTTTTACGTCAAAAGAACAAAAATTAGTAGTCAGTGGGATGGAATAATCTCATCAAAACAGAAAGCCATGAAATGTGAAAAATACTATAGGTACTAGAATAACCTTCTTTCATAACCATCTCAGGAATCATCCTACAACTAAAATTTTTAATAGTATATACGAGAGAAAAGTTCTTCTCTCATACACAAAGGGAGAAAGAAAAACAATTCAGAAACCGAGAACTTTTTGCCTTAGACAGGTTCATCCACCATCCAGTATATAGTTTTATGAAATAAACCATTTCTAGCGGTTTCCTCCCGGATAAATTTATGGTTCTCTCGCGCTAAATGTTCTACTACAGATATAGCTCGAACTAGGAACGACATCTCGCGCCGCCGTTAGAGAAAGAGAAGAAAAATCTCAAGTGCAAAATAAAAATATAGAAGCAACGAGACGTTGAAAATCATTCTCCCTTATGAACTAGTCAAGTAGAGTTTCTCTCGTGGCACTGTGCATTTTTCAAAATAATAGAGACTACGCGGTTAAGTGAGATGAAATGGAAAAGCGAAAAAAAGGTAGACCCAATGAAGGCTATTTTTTCTATATATATGTAAGACGTTACTTATTACTTTGAATTGTTAATTCAAGAGGAACATAATGACTCTAATAATACAGGCTACATAAAAAACCGATACAAATGAACCTTCATACCAGCATTATTATTAATCGTTATTCAAACGAAAAACTTATAGTGAGACAATGAAACAAAACGGCGGAATATGTTTTAAAAATCCTTTTTGGTACAATAGCTTAAAGATATTTTATATTGCGAATGCGAAAATATGAGGCTTGTTATTTTTTATACTTTTAATGAAATAATAATATTGTCAAATTAAATTTTATTTGCATTATGCAAACACCAAGTTCGTCAAACTACAAAGTAGTCTCCTACCATTTATATATAATTTATAAAGATAGATAAGTGTTCATTGTATAACAATTAATTCATTTATAGCTGTTGACGACTGAAATTTGCAATCAAAATATTTCAAAAGTCGATTAATGTTTCAAAAATTGGATTCTTTTCTTGTTGAATTTAAAATTTACATAACAACGCTATTTAACACATTTCAAATAAATTATTTTGTAAAAATTACTTTAATATTATAATTAATGTATATTAAATAAACGATGAACATTGTAAAATTTATTGCAATTATAATTTATAGCAGTGTTTTTAAACAACGTTAATTAATTAATTTGTTAGAAAATTGTTTAGGTTAATTATTAATACACATTATCTATCGTAGAACAAATATCATCTCGTTTTTGATGATTTTTATTTTTTATCAAAGGTTACTTTTATTTAGTGATATACAATAATAACACTAAATACAAATAGACTATTAGATCTCAAAAAAATATTTTTATCATAATTATATTACAGCATTTTTTTAAATCCTATTTCATAAATATAAAATAAATATGAAATACTCTAAGGTCAAATTAAAGTTCAAAGCAACAATGAAACAAGAACTGAAAGACATAAATGCAACTAAGACTGCAATAAAAAATGGAGGAATATCTGCCATTCTGTGTTAACAGGGTCTTGCAGCCTCCACCTAGGACAGATCTCGGCATCCTACTCAATTATTCTCACTCTTGTCTCAGCATCAGTCACTAAAATAATTCTTGAGCAAAAAGAGAGAAGATCCGGCCTGGATAGACCGATCAAACAACAGGCATCACTTCTTGTCGGCTCGTCGTTAACCAAGGAAAGAGACAGTGAGTGAATGGGAGGCTGTAATAGTCTCCCTCACTCTCGCCCACTAATTTCCCCAGGTCACATGGGCTTCGTTCGGGTATACAAAACGTAACATATACACACTTTGGTCAGGGATAACGACTTCAACTCAGTCGATCTGGTTGGCTTCATTTATTTCGATGTAGTATATGTTTTTATGTAAAAAGAATTTCGCTTTTGCAGCTACTGTCTGTGCAGTGATCTCGACACGTACGGTGCATCCATTACCTGGTATGACGTGTGTACGTGAATTGAAATGTATACATTACACATACAAACAGGGTTAGGGGGTTGTTGAAAGTACTCCTGTCCACTTCACTAAAGAGGAATATAACCTAGTAAGTGGATGCAACTTCATTATAATTTCTTTCTTTCTTGAATGTATCATATTATAAAATATGTTTTGTAATTAAAGATAGAGGAAATTTAGAGATGGGATACAATTTACTCAGTTATGTGATTAAAATAAAATTAGGATGGAAATACTATTAATAAATTTCCTCAAATAAAACAATATAAAGGTCGAATAATTCACTGTTTAATTTAAACTGCAACTATCACAAAGATTTTATGCAAAAAATGTAACATTATTAAAATAATACAGCCGAAGAATATACATACTAAAAAAACTGTTTAATAGCATCAAGTATACGACTGTATAAATGTCATTGAAAGATACCATAGTATAGATTGGTAAGATAAAGGAGTGGGAGAAAGAATTCCCTTACTTAATCAATATTAAAAATTTGTCTGACACGGAAAAAAACAAAAAATATAAAACAACCGTGTGTAAAATAACAAGAGCCAAGAGTATTATTTTATTATAAAAACATATTATTATATTTTGAAGTGAACAAACTTTTATATTTTGTTAAATAAGCTTATTAAGTTGTGATAAGGATATAATTTTAAGACATAATTGTCAAAGAGTTTCAATATAACGCTAAGAGTATATGTCTGCTATATATAACTTTTAGTAGAGCCCTATAAATAAGTTAGAAACTTTATAAAATTAATAAAAAATAGTATACAACGAAACAAAAATAAAACGGAATAAAATTAGATTATATGACCGCAAAAAAAGGTTAAAGTTTCTAAATTATTACTTTTTAATAACTATGATGTGTTTTAATTAGCACGACATATTTCGCAGAAGGTTCTTCCTTTTTAAATATCATAACAAAAATTACATAATAACGTGAGATTATTAATGAATGAATTTATGTAACTCGAAAAATGAGGACGATCTTAAAAAACACATGCTTATTTTAATTATTAGAATTCATCACCAACAAGTTTATATAATTTGGGTTGCACTAGATCTATCCAGCTGTGCTATAGTGTTATTCACTGTATATATATATATATATAATATTTTTATATAATTCTATAATTCCTATATATACTATAAAATGTAATAAAATTAATTTTTAATATGATGTATAATTTACAATTTTCGAATTAAAATTGCTATATCGACCATATTATTCACGGTAGTAGGTAGGATATACAAGACAAACAGACAAACATGCAGAGATAGCTACTGAGTACACTCACCGACGACTAGGCCCTGCCGCTCGGCATCTGAGAGCTCGAACATGGTATCCTGAGTGCCGGCATCGTCGATATACTTGGTCTCCACCTCCAGGTTGAACTTCTCCACGAAGGGCACCCGATAGCGGGTCTTGGTGTAGGGGTAGGCGTTCCAGGCCTCCTCCTCCACCCGCAGGGCCGACCGCGGCAGGATGTTACGGAACCAGGCTACACTCAGGTGTCAGATGGGAGGGAGGGGTGTCAATTAGCACATTCAGAGTTATGTAGTGAAAACGGTATATTTGCTAGTAACGGCCGCCAATCATAATATGCTGTAAAATGTATGATTCAATTTGGTTCACTATATAATTCAAAATGATCAACAACAAAATATTCAAAACTAGATTCACAAAATTGTTTTATCAGGCGATTTCTTAATAATAAATAATGTGGTTATATTTAACATAATATTATTGGTAACCGAGGTTCAAATTACTAAGCACAATTATACGTGTATATAGTTTTTTTAATATTTTAATTGATGAGCTAAAAGAATTTAAATCGAAATTTTACACATATAACACGTTTTGCCTCGAGTCTGCATTAATTTGCAAAAAATAATTGATCTTAAAAATAAATTATTTTATATATATACGATGTTTATTCGTGTTCAGAATATTATACCAGTAAAGTAAGTAAGGAGACGTCGCTGTAAATAATGCATAGTTTATACAAAGAATAATTTTTTTAATTTAGAAATTAAGAATTTTCGTGTATTCCAAATTGAAATTCAAAATTTTTAACACGATATTTTCTAATTAGGGAGTCATTGATTTATTTTATTTTGGTAAAAAGCGCGGTTATATAAAATTATTTAATTATTCATGCTATGATCTGTGTGGTTACATATTATAACACTGATGTATAGCAATAAATGTATAGGATTATTATCTGTTTCGAATGTTAATAAAACATTGCTGATTGTAACAATGTAATAGCTAAGTTTTCAAAAATGCTTATGAAATAAATTATTTGTGGAATAATATTATATTAATATAATGTTGGCTGTCAGAATAAAGTGATAAAGATTAAAGTTAATTTAAGAATAATCTAAACAGATATATTTCAACATTAATTTCAAAATAATACGGTAATAAAAAAATTATTAAATTAATTTCAATCCTAATATATCATTATAGTTAATCTGGCAATAGCTCATCCAAATATTATTCTATTTACTTTTAAGAACCATAACATAAAGACACCATCAGAATACCCGGAGAACTTTGGAATTAAATAATTTATTTCCTTTAAGATGCATACACCTTTTCACTTTATATAAAGTTGTCAAGTAACTGTAATTAATGTCAAGTAAAGTACACTTTTATACATTATATATATTTTAAAGATTTAACCTTTTGTGAAAATAAGCTAGTGTGTGATTTACTGAATAAGGCTACCTTTCATGAGCATTAATCCCTCAATGTCTTTTAACTGACGACAAAAAGTCTTAATTTTAACCCGTTACAAATCAGTCTCCTCATATACTTGCCTACACCATCATTAAGGTATTTGTAAAAAGCTACAAAAAGGCAAACCTGGTAAATGACTGCCAATGTGGTAGATCTTGAAAGTGTACTGGCCTTTTCCACCCGGGCCATCTTCGTATGGCTCGTTAGTGAGAATCTCTACCCCACTCTCGGCTCCAGTGCTCTCTTCGCGAGACTTTTTCTATTGCAGGAGAAAATTATAGTTCATTTTTCATTATCATATTATGTTTTACATCACATCAAAAAGCAGTCAATATTATCAACCCATCTCCAGACAAATAAAACGTTTTTAAATTAAAAAAAACAAAAAAATGCAAAGCATATTTAGATATGTATATCACGTGGTTTAAGCATATATTCTGTATCACAGTTTCTTTACTAAATATATATATAATAAAATTAGGACACGATAATAAAAGAATTTCAGGATCCAGCTAGACAATATTGAGCTGGAGCATTAAAACAATCACGTCATGAAGAATAAGCAATAATAAACCTGTCAGGAAAAACATCACGGATCAATCAGTACAATTTAAAGTTTTTTTAATGTTTTCTTAATTTGACAGTCATATAAAAAACTGACTATAATAGACAAACTAATGTCAAAGGAGTAATTTTAAATAGAGACAAAGCCTAAGCCTATACTTCTAAGTCCAAGCATATTAAGGATAATATTATACGCCAACTAAATAATAATACATAACTTATTTCTAAAAACATACCTGCTTAAGATTCTACATAGTCTGTGCAAAATTAAAACAATTTATTGAATACTTTTGGGTATATTGCTTAGTACGTGCCATGTGGTAATAAACAAATTCACTGAAAATATGTCTTACATCAAATCTACAAATTAAATAAATTTCAAAAAGTGATTAAATGTTTATATCCTATTGACATTTAGATTATTTTATATAACCCAATTGAGGCTAAGTTGTAGTACATAATAGATGACAATATTTCATGGCTAAAAGGATTATTGCAAAGTAAACATTATATTAGTATTAAATATTTAATCAAAAAATCGATATTAAATTACCGAAAAAATATAAATTGATTAAATTCTCATAAAAACTTAAATTTATGAGTAACCTTGTTTCATCAAAGTCGATTAAAAATAATGTATAACTTTATTCAATCAAAAGTGTCTATATTAGATTAACCTAGCCATAACAAAATCTCTGCACTCCATTAATTTGAGTATATTCCATCTATGATCGAGTCTAATTAGTCACTGATTGTCAACGGCACGGAGCGTTAATATCCAGGGAGTCTTTCCAAAGCAGTCAATTGTGGCACCGACTTTGAACTCGCACATTAATCAATAGACCCAACAACTAATGCGAGTGAGCGGTTAATAAAAGAGAAATATTTCAATTTCATCAGGCTACCTAAACGGAAATCAAATACCTATACTAAATTTTAATTAAAAGTTTTTTTTTTTAAATAGAAAATCGTAAAAAGTCATATTAATTATTATAATTCATAACGAATACTAACAAAACTGTGGTATAAAGAAATTTCGTTTTTAATAATGGTCATTTTACAGAGATTATATAAAGATTTTACAAAGGTAATTAATTAGCACATTAAGTAAAAATATTACAAAATATCTTCGTTATTAGAACCATCAATTTTTTTAACAAAATGTTAAAAATCGTTATTATAAATCAAACTGTATCATATATATTTTTTGAGCAACCGATGTAATATATGTTTGCTTGATACAATTAAAATGCTTAACTAAAATAATAATTTCGATATTACAATATGTGATTTACATTTTTGAAACGTTCAATATATTAAAAATAATTTATATCAGTATTATAGAAAAAGTGGATTCTGACTCACTTATAAATAGATGTATGAGTCATGGCTATCAATAGATCATGCCCCCCCACAAAAAATTTTTTAGTAACCCCCCTAAAAATAATTTTTGTACCCCCCTCCCACAATGTAAAAAGATTTTGAATTTT
>JAUZND010092297.1:0-14644 GCA_034780555.1 Coelogynopora nodosa | reverse complement strand
ACTCAGTCATTGGTCCTTTCTTTTTTACTGAAAATGTGAATATGCATAGCTATCTGCAAATGCTGCAAGAACATATCATGCCACAAATTACTGCTATTCAAAATATTCAATCAGTATGGTTCATGCAAGATGGCGCACCTGCATCCTGCGCACTATGCTAGGATTGTCCGAGAATATCTGAATATTCACTTTCAAGGTTGTTGGATTGGCTGAGCAGGACCTATCCCATGGCCTGCTCGTTCGCCTGATCTAAATCCTTTGGATTATTTTCTTTGGGGCTACATGAAATCAATAGCATATAATACTAGACCACGAATGCTTGAGCAAATGAAAGATGCAATCACAACTGCCATTCAAAACATAACTCCAGATATGATAGCAAATGTTCGTTCAGCATATTCAATGAGACTAAGACATTGTGTTGTAGCTGAGGGTGCTCATTTTGAACATTTAATTGGTTAATTTTTTTATTATGTTTTGAACATTTTGAACATTAAAATATTAACATATTTGTATTTTGTACATACAGTGCATTTGTTAATACTTATCTTTTCTGTACATATATTATCTCATTTACTGTCACTTGACTTTTGCCCATCCCTGTATATAAGGGTTATAGAAATTCATAAGTTAATGTATTTTTTATATTCACTATTTATTATATTTGCAATATTAATTACATTTTTTTTTAAAAGAAAACAATATTATAATAACTACCTATTTTTGTATAAAGTATCTGTGAACCAAATGTATAAACAAACCTATTACATAAAATGTCTTGCTACTTTTATCTTCATTATTAAAAAGTTATCTTTTCATTAAATAGTTTAAAAAAATATATTTCTAATTTTTATTATATAATCTGTTTTATATTGATTATATCACATTTAATATTAATCATTTTAGACGTGTTATTGTATTTTTAATAAAATAAGATATAAATATTTTTAAATTTGTAGTTATAATGAGGGTCGCATATCCTTGAATTTTACTCAAATACTTAAATTTTTATGTTTATCCTCAAATTTTCTTATTTATCCTTGAATTAAAAAAAAGGTAAATGCTATTTTTTATACTAGATTTATTACACTCAAATTGTTTTGCACTTAAAGCTGTTAAGAGATAAAGAAAAGATATTATTTGGGCAAGGAATGATACTTGACAGTAACATTCAAACAATGTTATTGGTTACAAACATACATGTATTGTACATATTTACTTGTATTTGTTACAGATTTTAAAATATATATATATATTGTAAATATTTGCACCTTTATACTCAATTTTATTAATTTTAAATATATTTGAATTTATTCACAATATACTCTACTTTGTTTAAAAAAAATTGTGTATACCCTGAATAAAATAAAACATATAATTATGTATGTAAAATTTTTGTGATATATAGTTTGTGCTATTTAAATATTTTCTTTTATATAGGCTTATTGTAATTAAACAAAACACTAGTTTGCACAGTTAAAAAGATATTAATTTTTAAGTTTAATGTTATTTAATTTACAATATTTATACATTTTGAGATAAGTATAAGAAAAGTATATAAGTGTTCATATATTACAGTATTTTAAAGTTTTTATTATGGTAATGATACATTGAATTCTTTTATAGAAAGGCTTTTTGTGTTTATAGTTTTATAGTAAAAATTTATTGCATAGCATGGTTTGCATTACCATATTTGTCATAGTTCCATATATAAGCTTTATAAACTGTCATAAATAATTATAAATAATATAAATGTATGTTTCTGCTAAAATGTAGATTTATATATGTTTGAAGTGTAATTTAGCATGTATTATGCATATTGTCATTTAGTAGAATCAATTTAAAAAAGGAACTATTAAAATACATATTGAATTTAGGAAATTGGCTGCTGTAGGTTATTCAGTAAAACGTTAGTTTACTTTAAATTTATTTATCTTTTTTATTGTCTATTACCTTCAAACATTTTAATATTTGTAATTATTATGTTTCAGGTAACATCTCCATTGGCTTCTCTCTTCATTGTTATGTTCCACAATGTTACTGTTAATGGTAAGTATAAAGTTCAAATATATAAAACCAGTTATTTTCATTAAATGCAGTATCATTGATTTCCTTGAAAAATTTTTGTTTTATATATTTTTTGCTGCATTTTATTATTCATTTAATCTCTGCTTAATACTTATGGTTAATTATTACCTTATTATACCTATTAGTAATTTCTAAATGTCTGTTTTAAATATAATGATGTGTCTAATCCATTTAAAAAATTCAAATGTATTCTTATATCCTAAAAATATATGTATTAATCCTTCATGAATTTTTAAAATAATTATTTACTCAACAAATATAAGAAATTGGATGCACTGTTTGAAATGCCATACTTTCAAACTAGCTTCTCTGAAAGCACAACCATACATTTGATTTATTTAACTCACAATCTATTTGAACTCTGCTTGCCCTAAACAGATACAAGTAATCGGGAAATTCTCATGTACTCTCCTGGTCGACGAGATGTATTTGCCTCCTTTTTCTACACTCTCATCTGTATTGTGATACATGCTGTGATACAGGAATATGGCCTTGATGTAAGACTGATTTTTGTTGTTGTTTTTTCATGTAGACTTGTACCTTTTGTTGCATGGTCATAATAACTTGTAAAATAAAAATCTTTTAAAGTTGTTAAATTAATATGTTTTGCTATTTATAACTATAAATTATATTATTTCATTCATATACAAGCAGTTAATATTTACCATAGTATTGCTTTCTTTATTATAATATTTAAATTGTCCATATAATTGTAATGGAGTAAATTACAAATGAATACAAAGTTATTTCCAAATCCATTTTCCAATTAAGTCTGAAATATTCGATTTTTTAATTTTTTCTTGATGTACCTATACCAAGACCTTCACCCATCTCTCTCTCTCTCTCTCTGGCTCTCCAGAAGTTGAACCGGAAACTGCACCTCTCCAAGTTGAAGCACAGCAAGTTCAACGAGTCCGGCCAGTTGGCCGTCTTCTATCTGGTGTCTGCCGTGTGGGGGGCCAACATTATCTACTCGGAGAAGTACATCACCAGCCTCACCAGCATTTGGGAGGGCTATCCGCACATCGCTCTACCGTGGGTCCCAGCATCTTTCTTCATTCCTGTTGTTGAACATTGCTTCTAGTGTCATCAATGTAGAAATTCATGGTTTAATCATTTATCTGGCCTAAATATTAACATATGTCTTTCAATATTGACAAAATGAAACTTTTAAGACATTGCATTAGTGTTATTGGAACTGAATAATGGCTAAATGTTAAAGTCTGTATTGTTACTTCTTGTATTTATAATTTTATAATAGTCGTTATTAATCAATATTTGACGCTTCATAGTTGTATAGTTTCCATTAAGTAGTCTTTGATTTGCATAATCTACTAATAGGCAGACTGTCGGCTTTATTATTATATAATATACTACTGTCATTTTCATTTAGTAGTAAGAGTATGATTTACATTAATTATTAATTTATTTTTGTTGTATTGTTCTCTTCAGATTTTGGGTCAAATTTTACTTCATATTCCAGGTAATTCCGATCTTATTGATTACATGTAAATTAGATAATTATCTGTTTTCGAACTGTATTTTTCAAACATTATTTTATCTGATTTTTCAGATATGCTACTGGTTGCATGGATATCCAGAATTATACTTCCAGAAAGTAAAAAGGGTAAGTTCGCTTTATTACTTCGCGTTGACAGGCTTTAAATAATTAATATTGTAATACTGATTTCGTAGCATATTTTACATAATATGTTGTTTATCTCACTTCAGGAGGAAATGTCACCTCGTATTCTATATACAACACTATATCTCTTCGCAGTGCTGGCGTGCTACTGCCTCAAGTAAGAAGTATTCTATGTATACCGATAAGAAAGTGGTCATTATTGTTTTATATTCACCCAATTACCTAACTATATATTTCGTGATAGTTTAACTTTATCATAGTTATCGACCAGTTTTGTAGTTATTTATATTTTGATTCGACACTAGTATTGCCGAATCAAAACTCATTTCTGTTTAATAAAATTAAATCATAATTTACCGCACGGTTATTAAAATAAATATTGCTATTGTTAGTGTACACTACGAAACATATATATAATATTTGTCAATAAATTGTTAGTTAAATGTTTTACAAAAATCATTAAATATGTCATTGGTTTATTTTAATGAAAAATACAATGTAAATTTTAGTCCAAATGTCTTTTCAAAGATCCACAAGAACTGATTTGATGCATTATATCAGATAAGATTTATAGTATGCGCTATTGTTCAGCGCTCATCATATAAAATTGATAATTGATGCACTGGTTCAATCGATTATTAATCTCTATCACGCTTGAATTATAATAATGTATTGATTTTCGTGCTTCCACAAAATATTATTTAAAATATAGCGAAAGCATGAAGGTCTTTACAGTGACATACTTTTCAGTGTTCTAACTGTCAGTACGTCTGTCTGTATATAGACATCTAAGTGTGTGTGTCTGTCTCACTCTCTCCTTCCCCCCCTGTTGTCATGGTTTCAGTCTGACTCGGCTGGGCATGTGCCTTCTTGTGGTCCACTACACAGTCGAGTTCCTCTTTCACATCTCCCGGCTTCTCTACTTCGCTGGAAAGACCCAAATCTCAAACGCAGGGTCAGTGTTGCTTTGTTACCGTCACTGTATCGTCATTTACAAACATTTTAAATTATATTAATGGTCGATATAGTTCACATTTAGTTTATTATAAATATTTTTGACCAAAAACTGCTTCGAATAATTTTTTTAATAAAATTAAGTTATTTGAAGGAACTTCTTATTTTGATATTAAATACTTTAGAAGTTGATAAAAAATCGTTTTTTAGGAGTCAATTGTATGGTACTGTTGTTTTTCTATAAATTTTAATGAAAGTTTTTTTATTTTAATATAGTTTATGTTTTATTTTTGTCATATTTATAATAAGGGACATACAACATAACATTATTAAACATGTTATGGATCATGTATAAAGCAGACATTAATATAATCAATTGATCGTTAATTAGATATCTGTTAAAAATTGAAAATTTTGAACCAATGAAACGTGTTACTTTTATTTTTTGAAATGTTTTATTAATTTAAGACGATGAACAGATTTCAGATTGTTATTTGTGTGAAATTTCAAAATGTAGAAGATATATTAAATGAAAGGTCTTTGTCAATTACAAAAGCAATTATATCATTTTTATTTCTTGACACATATTAATGTTATTTCGGTTGAAAATATGCTTTTTAGTTGTCTATACAGGTTATACGCTTTCTCAATCTGTGGTCATTTATTTAATCTTATAATGATTTCAGGTTCATGCTGTGGAACTTGCTCTTTATTGTGGCCCGTATCGTGACCACTACTCTGGCCTATCTGACCTTCCAGTAAGTTGACTACTCAATCACTTATTGTTGCACCACTGTTGTATGAAAATTGATTTAAATGTCTCCAAATTTACCATTTCTTCCATTATTTGAAATAATACTTATTGATAACAGTTTCAGTTCATTCATATTTTAGGTTCATGAACTAATTTTCGTGTTTTTGGTTTGTTATTTTCGGTAATATTTACTTTAGTGGTATCTCGCATAACATTTTAATTTGAAATAATATCAAATTGAAAATGTAGAAATTTCTTATTTAATAAAATAATATGGATTTTCAATCATTTGTCAATATTTTATCCAATCTTGCTTTAAGACAGCTTTACACCAGCGTAATTTTTTCAAATGTCAGCAATCTATTGCAATCGATTACTTATATAGTTACTTTATTGATGGTTAACCATTTACAGGCATGGTCTGGAGAAGCAGTCGCGCGATACTGTCAATCTTGCTGAGGGAAACTTCAACACCAAGATTGTTCGGTGAGTTGATGCTCGAGTCCATTTGGTTTATTGTATTGACTGTATCTCGATAGTAGTAAGAATAATGTTGTTTCGGTACCTCCCACCTCTCTTTGATGGATAGCTCCCGATCTAAATAAATTGTATCAATAATATAAATATATCGTATTTTCTATTACAATCTAAATCGTATTTCCCGAACATATACTATATTACGGTGTATGTTAGTGACATTTTACTTCAAATGGCTCGTTCTGTAAAGTCAAAGTAATAAAGTTTTGGTCAGCTAAAGTAATGCAAAAGGTTGATTGTGTGAAAATGTGGTGGAATTCATTCATTTTTAAATAGAGTTAAGAATGCGAAAAATCTGTGGTGAATCTCAGTGCAGTCTTTAAACTATTACTAAATATTATATGTGAAAGTCCGGTTAAATGGTGGTGAGTCTTTGTGGACATTGAGTGAAAACCAATTCAGGCATAGGTTATATTTTGAAGCAGTCAGAAACAGTTTTTGATATGTCTAGTTTTAGAGTGACTTCCCTTTAATAGCTTAAATACACGATTTGAAAGTTTCCAGTGTAATTTTTATCACTACTATTATGGGGCAGTAGAAGCGAATTATTTGCTCATATATCATACTACAATATACAAATTCATTTTGTCCGTTTTTAACACAGTTTCCATTCAGCATTTGATGCATGGTTCTCGTTTATATTTTGTAATCCTTTTATAATTAATATTATGTTATTGTTTAGTCAACGATGTTATATATTTTGTCCTCTAATATGTTCCTGCTTAGTTCACCTTAGATCTTGTTTTGTGTCACATGCATTAAAGTATTTACGTCGTAGGTTTAGGGTGTTTACTACTAGTCATGATGTGAGCCTATAGTATTTTTTCACCTATATGTATTGCTGAATTCTATGGTGATATTATTGCAAATTGTGTCTAAAGCTAACATTTTATTAACCCATTTGTTTCTTTTTAAAAGTGCTGTTTTATAAACCCTATACAGATAATTTTTAATTATTATGATTAAAACAAACTATAATCCACGATTACATTAGCAAGAACAGTGCTTTCTTCTTTCTATACTATTTCAATTCTGCGCTATAAATACCTATTTAGAATACCTTTGATGATTACATACTTTTTACATTTCAATTGTGCTACAATAAATCACTGTTGTATTCGCAAACATAACTATAAAATAACCTTTCCAAAGCATCATGCGCGTATTTTTCTGTGTACGGCACAACACAGATGATACTTTGACATTGAAACTGTCAATTAATATGCGTCGACGTGCTGTACATCTGAAGTAAAACGTAGTTAGTTCTCTTCAACATTTTTATGTGTGGCATATTTTCTCAACAATTTTATAAATATTTCAACATTTTACTGGCATAAGAGTTCAAAATCCGTGTTAACACGTCATCATCTGCATTCTTAACTCAATGTTACTCAATTCCATTTATGTGATAACGATCTCGATTTCTGATAGTTTTTTGTACTATTTTAATTAAATGTAAGATTTGATTGCGCTAATATAGTTAATAAAATGGATCTCAATTTAAAATATAATTTGCTTTGTTTTATAATATTATTCATTGATAAATGGTTAACTGTTATTATCGGTTTCATTGACGTTCATCCCATACATTTAATTGTTTGGCTTGATTTTTTAAACGTTTATATTTTCCACTCTCAGCTATACAATGCATGCCATATATTTGTTTTTAATACATTTTACCCAAATATGCATGTGTGTCGGTTTTGTTCATGAAATTGTTCTCGTGTTCTATTTTTATTGAATTAACTTAGTGGTATAAAGCACATATTGAACCGTTCAGCTCTAGAAGTCGTTCTACCCAAAGAGTGCATAAAAATCAATTCACACTATAACCTTTATTAAAATAATAAAACGTGGCGTGTCACGCTGAACCCTCTCTACCTCGATTGCACGTGCCTTCCTCTCTTTACATGTACTGCTTGTATGCTCCCCTTCTTTCAGCAGACCACCCGATGATTATATGTTTCATTATGTTATGTGGTGAGTGTCTACATCTTTCTGTCCACTCTTTCTCTCTCTCTCTCTCTGCTGAGTACGTCGTCTATACTCTATCCTAGCTCTCTGTCAGCATGCCTGCCTCACTTCAATCTTATATATAACATGATATTATCCTTCGTACTAGGTAGTTGTTCTGTACATTGAACTAGGCAGTTTCGTTAGGGGAGTTGAAATTTTTTTTTCTTTCAAAATCATCATTGTATAGAATCATATGGATATTAAACCCATCAGTCCATTTTGTTTTATACTTTTTTCTCAAAAACAGTTCCCCATTTATCAATGAAAAGTATTTTATATACTAATTTGAAATTTTAATTAAATCATGATTTTTCATTTGGTTCATGGCTAACAAAGAAATCATTTATTACTCATTAACGCGAGACAATTATGTAATTTACAACACTTGAGATAGATATTGGACTGTTCAATTCAGCCCTCTTAGTTCTCATGATTTAATCAACTACTGATACATTTTATCTATACTAAAGCGTGTTGGTCATATGACAATAAAGTTTTAATAGTCGAAATTGTACACTTTTTATTCGAAGTTAATTCTATTTTGTGAAGATAGACTGTGGACGTATTTGTAGTAACAAGATTAATTTTCTGTATTAATTACTTTTTCATTACATTTAATAGAATCTTGAAGTTTGAATACATTTTGAAGTGCATTGTCAATTGTGCATGTCGTGTTTTGCTTTTATTGTTGTTTTCTAAATATTTACTAGAAATGTGGATATTTTTATTATTGTTTTATTTGTCAATAGTAAAATATTTTGTTCGCTATATGTTTAAATAAAAAATGTACAAATCCATAATTATAAAGAGAATCACTGTGCATATTTTGATTGGTTAAATTATATTTAAATTGACACATTTTAAACTTCTTTTAATCAATAATTCAGACTGTATGGACTTTTCATATAAATATAATACGGGTTTATATTTAAATTGTTGATTTGTATGTGATTATTAAATTGCATTTTAATCCTACCAATCTTCACACTTTTTTTCATTAAAAAGTATTTAGGAACAGTATTTTCAGTTTCATGTTTTTGTATCCATTCCCGTATCCCTGGTAATTATGTGTCATTTATGCAACACATTACTTTTAAGTAGTATCTGATATAGTTATAATTATTTAAATAACTTACATATTGTCATGACGTGTTGCTCCACCGATTATTTGATTTAAATAAACTTATTCAATTTTTAAAACGGTTTAGAACCAAAGCTGATTGAATTTAAAAACACTTTTTGTAAAATTAAATACACAATGTAACAATATGTATTTGTCAACACTAAGATAGGAACTAATAAATTAAGTGAAACACAAAATAATGTGATTTGATTTATTGTAGAATCTTCCAGTTATATAATGTTTTTGTAAATATTATGATTTGCATATTGTCTATTTGTTATTTACAACAAGCCAATTTGTATATTTTTATTTACTATACTTAGATACCTGAAAACCATGATGAATATTACACTTGACTGCATTGCATCTCTCTCTCTCCTCATGCACAGGCTGAACTGCCTGGTCTTCGTGTTCGTGATTCAGGCCTACATGATGTGGAACTTCATCAACTTCCACCAGAAACGCTACAGAGAGAAGGCCGCTGGTGCCAGCAAGGCCGCGCAGGTCATCTACACCACCAACACCCAACTCAACGCGCAGAAGAGGAAGGAGAAGAAGAAAGGTGAGATAGACGCTGTCGCTGGGTTTATGTCTTAGACCGCGTTGTTTTTTGTTTGGACCAATTTGCAAATATGATCTGATTCCAAGGGATAACCAAATTCCACGCATATATATATTGTTTAATTGTAATTAGTTTTTTTATATAAAAATAATACTATTAATGGATTTGACCGTTCATTTTAATTCTAGCATCAACAGTTAGTTGTAAACGATGAAGGTTGTGTCAATGTCATCTTTCTCTCTCTATCTTCCCACTCCCTTTTAATGTTCATGTTCTCCTCATGTTCGTTCTACTAGTACTATAATATATATTTATGTATTGTATATTTATAATTAACTTTACTCATGCAATTAGTTGTTGTAATTAAACCTATGATCGAGAGAAAACTCGGGATTGAATTAAAACGAGGTTCCTTGTTTTTTTTAAAAACGAAGTTATTTGGCACATTACTTACTATCAGATTATTTCAATGCATGTGATTACAAGTTATATAACTATTGCGACACTTCCTAATCAATTAATAACTCCAAGTTGTGTTTTTTCCCTTCTATTCCGACAATGTAGATGAATAAGTGACGAGTCAACTGTGAATTGTTTAGCAGTGTGAGGGACACGTATTTATAGACTTGATATACAGACACATACACAAACAGACAGCCCACCTTACATCTACCGATTATTAGCCAATCAAAGAGAGACAGTGTACACATAGACCGACATATAAACCTAGCCAATCAAATGCGTACACGCACCGTATTTAAAGGTAATTATATAATAGCATACACCAATTATTATTCTTTATGCAAGCGTTGTATACTGTCGCGCTTTTAACTGGCTAATTTTTCAGTTTAACCAGCTTTTCTGTCTTAGGGTGATGGTGATTCGCCCCGCTTACGCAATAATATCGATTATATATTGATTATATCGATGCTTTTTGGTACTTTTAATTTTCCTGGTGTATGGCAGTTGAGCGTTTCCTGGAGCTTCATTGACCCTTTTTCATGTTCTTTTGTGTTTTTGTTCACGATTATGTCGTATCCCTTTCAAAAATTTGAATAAAAGCTGTGAAAATGTTCGAATGTTAATTCAAATATTTACTCTTTCAAATATGTTGTTAAAAATGCTTTCACAGGAAATAATGTTACACTTGTTTATATAAAAATGATTGAATTAGTACAATATTATATACCAACAACATACTCTGACTGTTTTAACATAACTTTCCAGTATATGATGTAGTCTGCATGATGTGAACAACTTAAATGCTGAACTCTTCTGTCGCATCTACATATTAGTACCTATTTACTGCTATGATCGGGGTGGCCACATAACAAAGCAGGAACATTGGGATTTGAAATACTTACTAAGTATTTTTTTAAATTAATTATCATGGTATAACTAAAAACAACATTTTCTGATAAGTCCTAAAAATACTCTATAGAGTTATTTGTAATATAAATATTATGTCGTATGTTATAGAAAATCTTTGGTAAATGTTTGGTGATGTGGCCACCTTACATTATCATACCACTTTGTATGTAACTGCTGCATTTTTATACTACTTGTAATGAATATATATATGTAGTATATCGATTGGTGAGATTTCATTAAAATCTCGCCTGCTTTAATATATTATATTAATATAGTAAATTAACATATTTTCATTATATAAGAGTGAACCAGGTGGATGGAGAGGAAGCTAGTTGACGGTGAATATATTTTTACATTACTAATCGTTAGTTTTTTGGTTTTCGATTTTTTGTGTTGTTGTTTTGTTGTTTTTAATGGTATTTTTGTTTAAATTTAAGCTATGGATTATTGTTTCTAAAATTTATACTACAATTAAAAATAAAATAACTTTTTATAAATGACCAACAACTAAAAGCAAAGTATGTACTTTTGCTAATTTTTTGGTTTTTAAAATGTTACAATTTCAAACAATGGAAATGTGTGAATTTTGTCGACGTACATTAAATTATATTACATAATACAAATATTTCAGTTTAACTTGTTCATTATATTATAAATGGAGAGGGGACCATCTATGTATATCTTTCCTTACTCACTCCAAGTGACTAGTAAGTTCGTTATATATCTGCATTGTCTAGTCTAAAGTATTAATTACATACGCCACAAGTGGAGGTTGCCTATACAAAACTTGGTTATTTAGCTTGTATATACTTGTAATTTATCCCACATAATTCATTAGTTTTAACTATTATCCAAAGCACCTTCTCCAGGGCTTCGAGAGTCATTGGCGAAACCACTGGATTAGTTCACTGTAGACCAAATTCCGTTCTAGCTATCCAATTCCTGCTCGCCGGTCTATATCCAGCTTGTATTCTTCCTCTTCAGTGAAGCGTGACGATGAGGACTTCAGTGAGCTTCCTGAAGTCGACCAGAATCAACAGAAAGAATTGCGCCAACGTAAGGGAGGCAAAGTGAAGGCCTAAATGTCAGCAAGAAGACCTGTTCACCCCTCATCGCCCGTCTTGTTCCCTTATCTGTTTGTTCTGTATGTCCGTATGTTCACTTGCTTTCTCTCTCTCTCTCTCTTGCTCGCTCCTACTTTCCTCTTGGGTCCTTTTATTTCCTGGTGCTGTCCGCTTTTTTGTTATTCCGTTTTGTTACCTTGTCGCCGTATGTCGATGTTTGTACATTTTCCTATGTAGTATAATTGGTATTGGCTACTCTAAACCAAACCCACCTTCCGTAAAACATTTCTTTGTTATGTTAATTGTTTCTCGTTTTCTTTGTGTTCATATTAGTATGACTTTAATTAATGTTCAGTTTAAAAAAACACTTTCCTACACTCAAAAAATTAAAAAGTATAAAACAAAATCAAATGTTGTTGTTCGTATTCCACACTTTCTATTGTTTTAATGTGGTGGTTGTCATAGTACCAGATGCGAACGAACGATGGCAACCAATCAGAATTGGGAACTATTGTACTACTTTCTATGTTGGGGTCGATGTCATGGTGTCGGCATATTAGCTTATATGGACAACGTACTTGATATTACTGATATATACTACTTAACTAAAAGTCTGTACTTTTCTCCAATTGGGTATGTGTTACTGTATGTTACGATCTGTTTATATATTACTGTATTTATAACATGTTTTGTTTAATAATATCTGCTCTATATACAATATTGTGCCGTGCTGCTATCAAAACCCTGTATCCTTCAATCAAACGCGGTATGTTTTTTGTTCCGTTAATGTTTACAACGATGTTCAACTAGTCTGAACCCGGCTCTGTGCTAATCATTCGATGTATATTTTCCAGAATTCTGGTTCATATGTACCAAATTTAATCTAGTGTACTCTTTAAGTAAATGGCTTTTAATCCAGATTGCAGTAGCATAACATAGTGTTTATTTTAAATATTTATAATATATCTGATTATCTTCTGTGGAGCATTTTGTCTAATTTTGTTGAATGTTTGTACTACATAAATATATTCATTTCTGTCTCCGAGTGTTCATGGAATCTGAGTCTTTTGTTTTTCATGACTGTTGTCACCAACATTTAATATTAAACATTTTTTTATTCAGCTTTAAATTTGGGCGGTTACGAGTACTTAATATATCTTGAAAGAGTGGTCGAATTAAGATGCGGTTTGCATGCTACATTTTCCGCCATTGACTACAATGCTTACTAACTTCCATCTTTATAAAAAACTTTAAAATTATTATTCTAAACATTTATTTCTAAATTTATATTAAGGTAACACCCAAGGAAATTATTCTGTTTTGTTTTTTAAAGATTGTATACCACTTAAAACTAATATGGATAATTTCTGTATGGTTTTTTTATCTATAGTTAGCAAGCATTTTTAGTTCCACTATTACCAACCCTAGCTAATTTTAATTTATTATTTAAAACTTATTTTAAGAGTATCTTAACCCTTCGTACGTATGCCAATATTCTTTTCAAATAAATTAAGTTTTTGATTGAACTACATAACGTATGACCCTGGTTTTTTTACTCCGTGTATAAAATACTTTTATCTAACTAAACAATATAATTTCGAATAAATATAACACCAGAATAAATGGTGTATTATAAATACCCCCCCCTGGGTTTTCATACTTGTCGCTGATATCAGGAGCTAAAACTTGCAACATTAATAGAAAAAATAAGTTTATCGTAAATTATATCCAATTAACTTGTATAATAAAATTATTTATTAAGATAACCAGCAATTTAAAATAATTCTCAAATAGCATTTATAAGTTGCTCATCGGCTATTTATATAAGTAGTATAATTATAAAAAATATATTAACAAATATAGATCTGGAATCATGCAAAAATAATCAATTAATTTGGTTGCACTGAACAAAAAGTAATAGCATATATTGGTAAATATATATGGTTATTTTTTTATAAACTGGAGTTTATGACGTAATCAGGTCATTTGTTTATATTTTGAAATATTTGTTAACATATGTATTACAAAATAATATTAAACGATCAAATATTACTATACAGATGAATTGTAATATTTTATCAATTAGTAATAAAAGGTTGTAAGACAGATCTGTTTTACTTTAATTTCTAAGGTTTGGTAAACGGGTGCTACATAGTAATGAAAACGATACAAAAGCATATTTATTCCATTTTACATTAACATTTTTGTAGTTTTATAGATTATAAATCTGTTAAACAGCAAAAAATTTCAATTTACTTAAATTATTTGTTTGCTATATATGCAAGAAAAAGCCTAAAACACTTTTTGAGATATTTGTAGTATAAAACTTATGAAATACTTCCTGAATAATTAAATTAACCATATATTATCGGTTGGTTCCTGTAGTATTGGATGGAGTGATCTCAACAAGCGTTTAAAAGTTATCTGACGCCGATTGGACATGAATGTCAAATGCGAACTCGGACACTAGTAGTAGGGAAGGAGTGTTTCTACGCCCCCCCGGGGCGCGGGGGGGGGGGGGGGGGGCGGG
>JAUZND010092296.1:0-14644 GCA_034780555.1 Coelogynopora nodosa | reverse complement strand
AACTCCGTATAATAAATATTTTACAATAAAAAACATATTGCTAAGAAGTCAATTGACTCGTCCCGTAATTCTAGTGTATAAATATAAACCCGTATGTATAAATTAATTTCAGGTTATTCAAGAATACAAAGACATTGGAATTAGTATCTTCCTGGCCAATCCCAAAAGTATGTGGATACCTTATCTTAATTAATACGATACTTATTTATTTTATGTTATAATTATTATGTATTTGATTTATTGTCGTATTGTATTACTAAATAACATTTTATATGTGAACATGTCTATTTATTTTATCGTAAATGGTATTCTGTACTGTTTATTGCAATACATTCAAACCATCTAAAAGGCTTAAAATTCAAATTTATTAATTAATAACAAAGGATGCAATGTAAGTAGTCTGGAAGTAATACTTACACCAGTGATCAATATCAAAGTGTTCAATATATTAGTAGATTCATTTATATTTACGGTAAAATAAATTTGAATACATAACTGGATTATGGGATTTAAATCCCCAATTCAGTCAATTAACAAAATTTACTCCAACATATCCAGAAGATGTATTGACAAAAGAGAGCATTTAATCTGACATTATGTTCACCCTTTAATATTTACATGTTTATTTAATTTTTGTTTTGACAATTACAACTTAATGTACAACTAATTATAAATAAATTATTTATAAAAATATAACCATAGTATATAATTTGGCTGGACTTTCAGTGTAATTTATAGAAATTTGTATTAATGATTGTTGCTTTAAACATAGATAGGTAGTTTATCATAATAATAAATAGTAATTGATAACATGCACAATATAAAATAACTTTCATGAAAGACATACTCGGTTTAAAATCAATTGATAATTTTCTTTAATTTGAAAAAATTAATCCGTATTGCTGTTTCAGAAAGTAAGTAAGAGTGAGTACCTTCTATTTCGTATATCAATATTATAAGCGTCTTAGTAAC
This sequence comes from Coelogynopora nodosa, assembly GCA_034780555.1. Taxonomy (NCBI): domain Eukaryota; kingdom Metazoa; phylum Platyhelminthes; order Proseriata; family Coelogynoporidae; genus Coelogynopora; species Coelogynopora nodosa. Next base: position 13,672 of record JAUZND010092296.1, on the reverse strand, counting down.
ACTTAAAACAATTATGATAATATCTGCAAGAACGGTACATCTATATCCTTCTAACTTTAATGAAGATTATGTTATAACCATTTATTATTATTTAACCTATTAAATTTTAAACTTATCTCATTCTAATTTTAATGAAGATTGTGTTATAACCATTTATTATTATTTAATCTTTTAAATTTTGACCCTTGTGATGATGTGAAAATGATGTACATTTTCCTTAAAATTGCGAAAGATTTAAGGCCTATCGCGACGCGAGGTGCCGCAAAAAGTTGAAAATATGCATTTCAATTAGCCTATTTCCACTGAGCGCGACGCGACGAAACTGAAGTTTAAATTATTCAACTTTTTCTGCAACGCCGCGCGACGAAATCAATATTTCAATACAAACATTTATAGCTTAGAAATAGGTAATAGGCCTACGTTTTATAGATTTTGTTTGATTTTATAATTTCGTCACGTCGCGTCGCGCTTGGTGGGCATAGTATTCAATATATTAGCAATATAGCAATCTATTCAACAAAGTTATCGGTTAAAATTAATAAATATGTTATTGATTTAACACTCTTGTTTGAGGCAGTTTGAATTAATTAGTAGATTGATATTGTTTAAATGTTATATTCCTATTTTCTACAATATGGGTCCTTCCGTCATAATTGTGTATACATTTATATATAAATAAATAGTATTGCTTACTACTAGCAGTTTATGTTCAATACATTTAATAATGATATTATCGAATATGGCCCTTAGATAATTTTTTAATATTTTTAATTAAATGAAGTTATTTTCACTAAATGTCAGGAAATTAAAAAATATATCGAAATCAATATTATCAATATTATAAAATCAATTATTGTCAATAGTTTCAATTACAGGTGTGTTCATAAAATTATTCGCCACGATCTATTGTATGTGCGTTATTTATATTTATTGAATAATTTAGTCAAATAGTTTATATATTTTTAAATTTAGTTATATATGATATTAATTTCACATGCTAATTAATTTAACGTACATCGTGCATCGAAACAATTAGAATATTTTATTTCGTTAGACACAGCCAAAAGGTTAACATTAGTGAGCTAACCAAACCTAAACTAAACTAAGTGTATATATATGTTGTATATATCAACAAACGTTGAAAAAGATTCTTGAATTAAATAAATTGAAATGGAATTAATTCAAATTATTTAAATTTGACATTTTTTTTAAATTATTTATATTATATACACGGTTTTGATCACTAGTAATAAAAATGCAAATTACAAAAAAGTAGTGAATAAAGAAACCAATATCTCTAAAATTAGTGCAGCCACTAGAGAAAGATAGAAATTTTATTTTAATTTAAAAAAATTACTTCACATATGAGTGTACTCTTCAACATAAACAATTAGTAAATAAGTTTATAAATTAAGTAAATTAAAAAATAAAGTTAATTAAGTAAAACGAAACTTTGAGATAAAAAGTGAAATCCTTAACAAATTAATTAATTGTTACCGGAAAAAGAAGGCTAAAATAATTAAAGGCATTGTAAAAAGTAAATTTAAACTATCCGTATTATGTGTTCATGAAATTGGTTAATAGTGGCTTGAGTAGGTATGTTGATCTTCTTTAACAACAACCTAAAACCATAAATCAACGGTCATGAAAGTATATCGATAATTGTATTTTACCTGTTGCCTCTTATACTTTAATCCTTTATAATTTTTTCGGTGTTTAAATTATTTTAAAATATTATTATTATATATATTTTTTAATATTTTATATATTAATTTTACTTATTTTATTCATTTGTATTGCCTATTATATTCTACATATTTTTTTCTTATGAAAGTTATGTCTGTAACGTTCAGTAGTAGTAATTATTTTAATATACATCTATTCTCTATTATTCTTATTATTAATAATTAAACTTTCATGATAGTTTCCTTCGGTATTCAACAATTCATATTTAACAAAACTATGCTACAATAAGTCGGTTTGGTTGACATCATTTTCAGTGAATATTCGAGATATGCTGGAACGGTGCGACTTTTACGAGAAACACGACCGCAGTCTGAGCTATGTCTCCGTTCACGACGCTGTCATCTCTGCAATGTATGAATACAATTTGCTACTTGCTGACCAGAGTTCGACTAAAGAGGTAATTCTCACCATTTTTATTTAATTTTATATGAACTATTTATTGAAATAATCCGTAGTCGAGGTAACAGGGGTCAGGGAAGGAGGGTTTCTATGGGTTCTGAAACACTCACCTCACAAGTTAAAGTGACCTTTTTATTTTCTCTTGCAAGCCCTCATTAGAAAATTCCTGAGAATATCTTCGTCCACAGTGGCTGGGTACCCAAGTAAAGGTCAGTTCTTTGTTATTTTTTGCAGTTATGGTCTCAATTTTCTTATGTACTTTGCAATTAGGTTTTTCTTTGTTTTGTAGTTGTATTTTGTGAAGCTTTGTATGCTGGATTTGGAGTCAGTTATTATTCTTGCTTTGTTCCAGTTTCCTCCTTCCTTACTTAACCATTCCAGGCTCTTGATGATAGCCACCATCTCCGTTTGGCAAGATGAAAAGTATCATCTTGCTGGTACCCGGATCTTCCGGATAATGTCTTCATTCGGTGGTTTGTTAATCACTATGCCTGCTTTTTCTTTCCTCTGCTGATCCATCGGTGTACATTATATGGCCCAATCAAACTCGTGGTTGTTGTTTATTTTCTTTTTTGCCATCTCAATGTTCTTCGTGTTGTCTTCTGTTTTGGTTCCATCAACTTCGTATCTGACATTTCCTCTTTGCATCCATGGTTCGTTCAGTGTGGGAAATTCCCACTGTATTTCTTTCGTGTCCATTATCTTGTTCCATTGGTCTCTAGCTTTAGATCTCCATTCTTCTTTCTTTAATTTTTTCTTCACTTCTTTCTTCGCTATGATCCTTCTAGGGTTGTCCCTGTCCATATGAATACTTCTATCATATGCTAATGTGGCTTTCATCATGTCTCTGGTACTGATGTTCTGTAGGCCCGCTTCTTCCAATGTCGCTTCTGTTGGTGAGCTCGATACTGCATCTCTGATGATTCTTGCTGCCTCTCTTTGGACTTTTTCTTATGATAGCCATGGCATCCAAACTGGTGCACCATATTCTAATGTTGTTCTGAAGAGGGCCTCGTACGTTATTTTTAAATAGTTTATTAACTTTATTAATAAATTTTGCTTGTTTTTTAAAGATTGTTTTTTGAAGATTTTGTTTATTTCAGCATATATTCATTGGTTTGATCCTACAATATCTCTAATTGACAGTATTTAAAACGGATTTTTTTTTCTTTAAAATGTATATTAGTTATTAAACCTTAGTGGTGGACCATACTAATATTTATAAGACGGACTAAGTGGGGAGGGTATTTGAAAAGTGGCACAATTATTATTGATTGAAACAATGCTAGACGATCTGAGGCATTATATTAATAATATCTAATCTAGATCCTCCTAAAATTCAAGGTTTAAAAACAATTAAGTGATCGATTTGGTACTATCAACTTCTGTGATATCAATTCACCTTATGGTATGTGTAAAGGGAGCATACATTGTAATATATAGAATTCCTACTTGTCATCTGCTATTTTGAACTTCTAGAAACTTGTAATATTCTGGGTTATTAAAATTATGGAGATAGTCTTCGGTGACTGCTCCAAGTTTGTTGGTATATTTAGAGACCAAACCAACTAATGAAATAAATTTACACAATAAATGAATACAGTAATCTACAATAAGTAGGAACGATTTATAATCTCCTAAAATAGTTATCATAAAGTTAACTTCTAATAGTAAACATACCTACTACAAAATATATTACTAATATAAGTGGTTAAAATAATACATTAACTATATATAAACATAAACACAGGTGTAATAATACAATATAATAATTTTATAATGAAATTATGTAAAGTATAATTTGACTACTTCACGTATTTTAGTTATACATTTACTTTATGATAGTTTAAAAAAATTAAATTATACAACAACTAATTTACAATAGCTTTTCATCGAAATGATATAAATGAGCAATACGCTACATATTTCTTCAAATATTTATAATCATAACTTCTCCAATCTATAAATTAAAATTAAAATATTCATTACAAATAATTTTATGATTCATTGATATCTTCAACCTATGGTATTTTTTTAAAACAAATTATTGTTATAATTATCCAGTTATATCAACTCTAGTACTTGGAGTAGTCAAATTATATATTACAAATATTGTTTTATCATGACACCCCAGTTTGACCTACACATTTTTATTTTACTCAATTTTACAAGTGTCATGTAAATTGGACTAATAATAAGTAGATTGCGGAATGCACAGCCTAGCAATAATTTTAATATTTCAAATTTCCTATTTTATAACATAGGAGTGGTGAAATAAATTGACAAAAAATAACTTTTACAGTATGTGATTGAATCAAGCTAACATTTTTGCCTAATAATTTTTTGCAAAATTTATTCTAACTGCATTGATTTAAAAAATTCTGATCAGTCAATTAATTGCTTATGATCAAAATCCAAATTTCCATATGTTTATTCAAAGTATATATTATTATTATAAATATTTTTTCAATATGAGTTAATATATGAATAGGTGAGCATTTACGTTTAGTAATTGCACGCATAGATTTTTATGTTTAAATAAGAGAAGTGAATGAAACATAAAATCAACTTTATCCAAGAGAAACGAATAAAACATAAAAATCAACTTCACCTCACCTCATCTATTTAAATACTCATCGAAATATTTTTGATGAGCATATAAATATTATTCTTTAACATTTGTAGTTATTGATTGAACTTTACTCATTTTACTTGTAATTAAATTAACTTTACTAAGTCAGGAATGCACTACTTATGAGTATTTAATTATTTGCAAAAAGCATCTTTTTACTCTAACATGACCCGATGACATAATATTCAATCGATTACATCATGATACAAGCGGGCAACATCAATAATTGTATTACTGAAAGAACCACAAGAAGAGTTTGTTTACATATTCCAGCCCCCCCCCCCCTCCCCCGAAGAATTACTTACTGGTGCTACCGTTATTCTATCTATTGTTATTTCAACTTTGAAACATTACTGCAACATTCCGAGAGCGTATAGATCTATGCGTCAATTTAATTTTCTATTTTGCCAATAATCATTCAAATTAATAACATACGTTAACATGACCGTCTGCCTCCAGTCCCCTGTATTGTAAATTCACTCGCATTATTATATAACTTGTATTATTTAAATGTGGTTATATTACATTTTTCATGATGATGATTTTTAAACATAAAAGTTATTTAATGGTTAACACTAATTAATTTATTAAGTTTAATAAATAGGTATATGCATTGAATCAACATATTCTTCAGTTTTTTTTCATTTTCTTCATGATTTTATTTAGATCTAAACGTAACTTAACATTATTTTAACAATGTTTTTGTTCGTATACATTAGTTTAAATCTTTATTTGTTTGAACTAAACTATATTTTATTAAAAATATTGGTAATAGAAATAAGGTACAAGCTTCCCCTCCCCTCGACGATGCTCCGTTTTATTGTGCATTAAGTATACAAACAATCTTATTAATCACATTATACTGTTTAACTGTTTATAAGTGCTTGATCACTGTCGTTAATTATAAATATATGTTTTGTGATTTTTCAATAATTGATTAGTTTTATGCTTCCTTTTTATTTTCAGGATACAAGATTATGAATGATGCTCTAAGTGCAACCTAAGAATATCTAACCATTTATTCACATTTGATTTTTCCTCCACTTTTTTGTACTTTAATCTTTTCATGGCCCTCTGAATACTATTTATCTCTTTCTCACTTTTGAGCATAACTTATCATTCCAAATTATTCATGTAATATAATGCACATTGTGATATCAAATTATGTATTGATGTATAGGTGTGTTTACTCGCTAAGAAATCGTTATATTGTTAATGTAAGCCTACCCAAACTTTTTTAATGTTTAATGATTTAATTTTTTTACTTGGTTTATGTAGTGTATTGAATATTGTTATAACGTTTTCAAAGCTATCACATTTTTACGTTTCGTGTAATTTAATTTTTTTTGCAAATTGACGGGATTTTTCATTTGTTTATATTTAAAATCAAACAGTATATTAAATTTAATATTTTAAAAATAAAACAAAAAACTTTTCAGTTTTATTAAATATATAATAACAATAACTGTTTTGTATTTTGCATAATCACTATACATTATTCGTGTTTGGTACTTTTTTCAAAGTCTTAATAGATCAAAAAAATTCTACATTTATTATAATATGTTGTGTATTTATACATAACATATATCATGTTTGCTACCTTTATATATTAGTTTAGATTGGTGATTTTATTGTATTTTTATTTTTAAAATTTTGATCTGTTAAAGTATTGCACCATATATTGAAATATTATTTCTATATTTTGGAACAAGTTAGAGCATATGCATTACCCTTGCACTCGTGAACATGTATTAAATCCATTTATTAATCTCTTCAGATGATCCGAAAACGTTTTCATATCTTAGCTGTTTTTTAGGTTAATAGGTCTTCTTCACATTGTTGTAATTATCTACATTATTTAAGTTTTTGTTTTCTCCATTTATGCATATGTGATTTTTTAAAACATTCATTATAACTCACTTTAGTATCAAAATAAAATGATGCATAAAATCATTTGTCTCCAACAATTATTCTTGAGAATAGTATTAATTGCATATGTGATTTAATGATTTAACTTATACCAAAAAAATATTTACCTTTAAAAACAATCCATTAGTTGTATTAATTAAAATTCTTAAATAGTTTATATAAAGAATTAATAAAATAAAAGTATTTACTATAAATTTTATTTAATATGACAAAGAAATGACATCATACTTTATTTGGTTCAAAATAATATAGTTTAACTTTGTCAAAAGATGATTATCAAACATAGTATGTCACTTTATGGCGACCCATTATATATAAGTTTTTTTTATATATTGATACCTATATTTATTTATCTTATTGCAATAGTGTTGTTACCTTTGTTTTTATTCACTCATTTCATAATTATTTAATGTTATTCTATTTAACAGTTTTATATTTGTTTTTTAATAATTTGTTATACAATTAATCTGTAATTTTAACCTAATTAAATTCCAATAAAGTATTGCATATCGCCTGTTTAACTTATAATGAGGTTTACTTGTTTCTGGCATATTTAAAATCACGTTCCATTTTGCCAAGGTAATTTTTTTGTTTTTTGCCAAATATAGAAATTTTCGTTCAACAACAAACTTGTTATAATTATATACACGTCACATAAATTTTGGGAATAAATTCGTAAAATATGTTTATTATTACTTCAAAAGCTTATTCTGTATTGTAATACACATATAATAATCTGCATGAAATATTAAAAAAAACTTTATTTAAACGATATGAACTTTGAACAAGTCGTTTATTGTGCCACCCGAAATCCAATAAATAACCTACTAAACGAAAAAATACCGAAATAATTATTTTTTATGATATTCTTTTTACATATTATAGAACATGGTAAAATGTTTTCTTGGTAAAGTTTTAAAAAATTATAATTTTATAATAAGGTGAATTTAGAAGAATATAAAGTCTGGCATGGTTATATCAAAATTATTATGTTAGTACATATAGTTGTTAAAGCGCCCTACCTAGTAATTGATTATTTAAAAACGTAATTGTACATTTTCAAAAATTATGTTAATAAATTGTCAGCATGTACGGTACCGACAACTTTTTGCCAGGTATAAACTAGCAGAAAGTTACTGCGAATGATTAAAATAATCATGAATTATTGTGCTTATTACCTTTAATATAACCTAAATTACAATTAGTACAATCCTGATAATATAAAATTACATAAATACTTTTTTAACCCTTAGTCACCAACCTGGGTCGATTCGACCCAAAGCAATTTTTGAACTTGTATAACTTTTTTTTAATAATCTCCTGGAACTTATGACTTTTTCTAACATTCACCGTTAATTCATAAAATGGATTAAAAAAATTCAAACCAGAATTATAAAATCAAAAATGTCAAAATCACACTGACGTCCAAATAGGGTCGAAATGACCCATAATAATAATATTTTATTCTGATTAGTACAATTGTTAATATTATTACATGGTATATGAATGCGGCTAAATGTTTTTACAGAGTTGTTTCAGGGATCACGACAGGTAAATGAGGAACAATTGATATAAAGGGGGTGGCCGCATGTGTCACATCGTTGAACAGTTTTATTCTTCTTGCATTTTCTGCAGCGAATTCGGACTCCTTGAATGTGTTCAGCTGGTGGTCTTGTTGGAGCTGCATTTTGAAGACGAATGTTTCCAGTTTCATCCACACTACCATCACAAAGTGAGGCACCCAACGCTTTTAGGAACTGTCGGCGTTTAGGATTTCTCTGACCTGTGGTTTGAGACCAAAGTACATAAGCATTGAATGCAGTGACACCTATCATATTCTGAAATAACCATTTTGGCAATCGATGAGTTCGTTTGCGACTTGTGTAGGCAGAACACATTTGATCCAATTTTTTTTATTATACTCTTAATTTTGAGAAATTGTATAATTATTATAATTTTTATTTCTAATATGTTTAATAATACAATCTAGATTGTAACTATTATAAAAAGTTATAAATATTATATTCGCACTATTATTTTTACATCGATATTTGAATGATTTCAATTTTTATCAATCTTTTTCTACTAGTGCACTATTGTCGACAATAATTAATAATGATACAAATGAAATGAATGTATCGATTGTGTGAAAAATAATGAACGAACTGCAAGGACAACATTTTAAGTTATTGTATAAGTATAATTTTTAATGAAATAAGTACACTGTTTCATATAAAACACCTACACTGTTCAAATGATTATTTGTATTCATAATTTACGCATTAAAAACAATAGGAAGTATATTTCACCACTTTATTTATAATAAGCCATAATCAAGTTAGGTAAAATATTATAATAAATTGAAATAAAAAAGGGTTCACGTAATGAATCAATAAAGCACTAAAAATAATTTTTTTAAAGTTTCATATTACATTAAAATAACAACGGTATCAACCTGAACATTATTCGTCTTTTAGAATGTTATAAATAGTGCATAGGCCTACTCAACAATTATGTTTGTTTTTTAGAAAGAATAAAAAAAAATTGAAGATAAAGAAATTTAACATGTTATGTTACTGGAAAACTTTACTGTTTATAACAACAATACAAATAAAAAGAATGAATGGAGTGAGTGCAATGGAAAGATTTTCAGCTATTTCCTCACTTCTGAAAAAATTTCCGCATGTTTTTAACATGTTATTATTCGTTATTTTCAAATTAAAAATAATGAGAAATAAATTGCACAACCTTATTTATAAGCCATAATAACGTTCGGTAAAATACACTAAATTGAAATAAGGATAAGAAACGGTTCACTAATATATAAATAAAATACTAAAAATAGATTTTCAAGCTTTATATTATATTAAAATAACAGCATCAAAAATAAAATACATATAATTTCAAACTGAATACTATTCGTATATATATAATATCATATTAAATACACACTATTATTGGGGCACATCATGAAAACAATCGATCAAATATATATAAAGTTGCATGAGTTTCAAATATATACGGTCAAACAAGACGGTATACTCAAAACACAGGCCATGTAACGAATCTGTTAAATTAAGCGATTAAGCGATCAATATTATTAAATCAATACATTGGAGGCTTCTCCGGTATTGGCTCCGCCTCTTCGGTGTACATAGGCGGTGGCGCAGATGGGTATACCTCCTTTGAATGCCCCGGTTGCATGGGATACGACCCCGCTGGGGGCTGCGCCTGCCCAGGACCATAGCCCATCGGAGTCTGCTGTCCAACGGGGTAACCCATCGCTGGTTGCTGTGCCTGAGGATACCCAAACTGAGGTTGTTGTCCATGTGAGTACCCAACTTGGGGCTGCTGTCCGGAAGGAATCAGAGGTTGTCCAGCGGTAACGTTAACAGTTGTCTGACCTGGTCGTTGTCCTTGTGGAGCATCTGATTGGTCATTGCGAGCGATCGCGGACGAATTTGTCTTACAGCAACTGCAGCAGTAGATGCAACAGAAAATAGAGTGACCCAACGCAACACCAAACTCAACGACAGAAATTACGGCGTGTAGAACGATTTTAATCATTGACGAAGAAATTGTATTATTTCCGGCTGAAACAAAGGCCGCAAAACACGAGATAGTCGTCATTCCTAAAGTTGCAGCTAACAGACATTTGTTCTGCTGTTTCGCCGCCGCGATGGCTAACGAACCGGTAACAATATAGATTGCAGAGTAAAAAACAAAACCAAATCCAAATCCTGTAGACACAATATTTTTCAAACATATGAATGTGATAGTCTCACACAAGATGCATATTATTCCAACAGAAATATGGACGCCACCCAGTGCAATATGAACAACTGGAAAAGGTACAACTAATCGACGGTTGTTTATAACTGCTGGACTAGCAGTAGCCATTAGTACTAATTACTTTTACAACAAACCCTTAAATAAATTGATGCAATCTATAATGCCTAACTTCTCTGGTTTGAAGGGATTTTTATAAGCGATACGTCTAGCTGCTGTTAGTAGAGCGACAGATAGAAACTATATTCGATCGATAGTTTTTTTGTAAGAATATTTATGAGAGTCAACCAACGATTTCAACATTTTTTGTCTAGTTGTTTCGTAACCAATAGTTGAGCTGAACTGAAAGAGGAGATTGCTTATCGTTTGCTCTCTCTTTCACTGATCATCCTTTATAAATATTTATGAATTATTTTGCTAAATTTTTATATATTGTATTTATCCAAATTTGATTTTTTAAATAAATTTAATAGATATTTGCTAAATATTTACTAAATACTTAATATTATAAATTACTATTGTACATTTTTTCAAATTTAGAAATTTAGTAAATTACGAAATATTTAGCAAATATGTATTACTACATTTATTAAAAAATTCAAATTTTGAAAAATATATAAAACTTTAGTAAATACTTAATAAATATTTATAATAATTTATAGAATGTAGTTTATTTTTATTATTTAAAAATTTTATATAAATGGTTCATATGATTCACCAACATGTTTTATTTATTAATAAAATATTAATATTGGAATATATTTTTTTAATTCAGTAAGTAGGCCTATTGGGGAAAAAATGGAAAATTGAGTAAATAATTGCTTGAATTTGGAAAATTGAGTAAATAATTGCTATAATTTAAAAAATTGAGTAAATATTCAGGGTAACTATTATAAAGTATTCCCTGTAAACATTTTGAAATCTTTTGGTTTTATTGATTGTGCGAATTATTATTGATTGACAGGTTAACCAACCAGTGGTCGAGTAATTAAATATGTTGACAGATGACAAACACCCTTGACCTTTGAACTTTCAGAACATTTCGGGAAAAAATAATATAAAGCATTTATAAAAGTATGAAGTGTTTTAAATCCATTTAATTATTTGCAATATTTACTTTACTTGTTAAAAATATTTTCTGTTGGAAATATATCATAAATAATTTATTAAAAAATATAAAACAATAATTTATACTAATAGAACTAGATATTAAAACAATTAAAGTACAAATAAAAAAATATTTTAAAATCAGCGTTTGACATTCCAAAAATTACTATTCACAAAAGTAATTCACAAAAATTTGCTGGCGTTTCTTCATTATGCAAAACATCATGTGGTTGCTATTCATGCGGCTACAGTGAAATTACTGCACATATCAACTAAATGAAGGTGATCTTTTCACACTATATATATATTTATATAATCCCATTATATATATTATATATGTTGGCTTCTAGTTAGTAGAAATACCAATGGCGTTAGCCCTCTTTTATGATTATGAAATGATTATATATCAACAATCCCAATAACCCTTATTACTATGGGATTACTCTAGAATAACTAATATTGAAAAATAAAATCAATGGATATCCAGCAGACACAGTATAAGAGAGAGCAAACCAAAGAACGGTATAAGCAATCTTCGTCGTTCGGCTCAGTCATCATTGGTTACATCCAGACCAAAATTGTTGGATTCGTTGACTCTCATACTTTATTTATATTCTTACAAGAAAACAACTATCGACCGAATATAGCTTCTGCAGTTTTGCAACGGCTAGACGGTATATCTAATATATATCTATAGGCCTAAATCCCTCCAAACCAGATAGGTTAGGCAAATATTTATGTTGTTAGAGAATTAGGCATTTAGATGGCATCAAATTTTTTTTAATTCTGTTGCAAATATAAGAATAATGAATACTGCTAGTCCAGCAGTTTTAGACAATGGTCGATTAGTTGTACCTTTTCCAGTTGCCCATATTGCTCTTGGTGGCGTCCATATTTCCGTTGGAATAATATGCATCTTGTCTGAAACTATAACTTTCATATTAGTGAAAAACATTTGGCGAACTGGATTTGTATTTGGTTTTGTTTTTTACTCTGCAATTTATATTGTTACCGGTTCGTTAGCCATCGCGGCGGCGAAACAACAGAACAAATGTCTGTTAGCTGCAACTTTAGGAATGGCGACTATCGCGTGTTGTACTGCCTTTGGTTCAGTAGGTAATAATACACTTAATTCTTCAAGGATTAAAATTGTTCTACAAGCAGTGATTTCTGTCGTTGAGTTTGGTGTCGCATTTGGTCACTCTATTTTCTGTTGCATTCACTGCTGCAGTTGCTGTAAGACCAATGCGGCCGCGAGAGCTCGCAACAACCAATCAGATGCTCCACAAGGACAACAACCAGGTCAGACAACTGTTAACGTAACCACTGGACAACCTCTGATTCCTCCCGGACAGCAGCCGCAAGTTGGAGATCCACATAGACAGCAACCTCTGATGGGCTATGGTCCTGGGCAGGTGCAGCCCCTAGCGGGGTCGTATCCCATGCGGCCGGAGCGCTCAAACGATGTATATCCATCAACGCCACCCCCTATGTACACTGAAGAGGCCGAACCAATATTGGGAAAGACGCCTATGCAATAATTTAATAATATTCATTTGTTACTTCAACATCCAATATAGTTACTTAAGTGTTGAGTAGGCCTATGTTGTATTTATTTAACTGTATTTTTACTCGTGTAAGTTATATTATTGTTATCATTGCATAGTTTGCATCAGTACGTTCGTCTTGTTTTGTATTTATAACATTAAATACGAATAATTTTGTGGTTGATAATATAACTACTTTATTTTTTATGTTTAACCGCTGTTATTTTTAATATAATATGAAGGTTAAAAAACTATTTTTTAGTAGGTACTTTAGTTATGCATTAGTGAACCGGTTTTTATCTTTATTTCAATTTAATGAATTTTAATTAATTATATAATGGGCTATAATTAGAGGGGTAAAATAAGTAGTATGGAAGGGGGACCTTTGCATCACCCCCCCGAAACCGAAACCGAAACTAAATCTAAAAATAGAAATGAGTCACCCCCGAAACCGAAACCAATACTCAATCTAAAAATAGAAATGAGTCATCACCCCCCATTTTTTTTTCCAACTCGTGTTCCT